>ML107609.1:14859-36068 GCA_003697995.1 Taxidea taxus jeffersonii | reverse complement strand
AACAGAAATTCATTCAAAGCCCTGCTACCCAATGTGAGGTCTGGGGTCCTGTAGGACTAACATCACCTGGGAGGCTCCCAGGCCTCCCCCACTTCTCAGACACATTGATTCCCAATCTACCTTCTCACCAGATTAGAAAATGACTCTTGTCACCATTAATGTCTGAGAAGAACTGTTGTAGAAACCCCACATTAACCAGACAGCTGCTGAGGTCTGATAAGGATGATGATGCAGTTATGAGGATGAGAATGGCAGCCAATCTTTCCTTTTTTTTTTTTTTTTAAGATTTATTTATTTATTTATTTATTTGACAGAGGTCACAAGTAGGCAGAGATGCAGGCAGAGAGGGAAAGAGGAGGAAGCAGGCTTGCTGCTGAGCAGAGAGCCCAATGCGGGGCTTGATCCCAGGACCCTGAGATCATGACCTGAGCCGAGGGCAGAGGCTTTAACCCACTGAGCCACCCAGGCACCCCGGCAGCCAATATTTCTGTTCATGAGAAAGACTTTATTAGCAAAATGGGCCTGGCAGGCATGAATAAATGAATAGCCGAGTAAGGACGGCCTGAACCAGAGATAAACTTGCCCTGGGCATAGGATGAATAGAGTCCCTGCTTCTTAGAGAATAATCTTAAATGGAGACTTTTTGAACCAGGCCACTTGGTGGGGAAGTTCCATTGTCCAAAAGCCATTTTTATCATTCCTGGGAGTTTTAATATGTTTTGGTATTTTTTATTTTTTATTTTTTTGAGAAAAGGGTTGTTACAGACTTTTCTGAGATGGGAGGGTCAAGGCCACAGTTGGTCTTTGCTGACAGAGGTGGAATGCCTGGGTGCATGCCCACGTTCTCCTTCTCTGCGGGATGTTGTTTGTGTCATGCGGAAGACCCTAGAATTGTGGCTCTCTTCATGCATACAATATTTAAAATTAAGAGAGGAAAATTTTAAGGCTGAAAAATCTTTTTGGTCAGGCTTTAATATGCAATAATTGTCTGCCTTTAATTGTCTGATAATTGATCAAATTATCTTTTGTGGGTCCATCTATAAAGTACGCTATCATATCCAAATTCCATGGCAACACGGCCCCCAGATTCTCTGGATTAACTTTATGGAATACCTCCATATCAATGAACCAAACCATCATGTAAGTGTCGTATGTTTACAAAGATTATTTTAATCAATTGTTGGCTTCTCTAAAGAAATGCCAGTGTAACGAGCGGAGTGGGGGTAGAGAACAAAACAAAAAGGAAAGAGTTGGCATGAGTTGATCCAAGTCCAGAGTTGAAGCAGCAAATCCATTTTATTAGTGAAATGGGGGAAGAGGGTTATATTATATATAACCGAAAATTATATATTTTCAAATTATATATAACCCGATATATAATTTCTAGGCCATGCCCTGGAAGAAGGTAGTGGGTTGGTCAGACACTGAATGGATCTGATTTCAGACACTAAATGTCCAGAGTCTAAATGATTTTTTTCCCCCAAAATTAGGGTCAGAAGAAAGAGAAATGGAGAAACAACAGATACATGAATCAGAGAGACATGAATGGCAGAAATCCTGGAAAATGACAAGATTTTGCTTGTTAGAACCTGTAGGTGTGGGTTTAGTTTCTTTGGTTATGGGAGTTTGATTCTGGCATCATCTAAAGCCAGGTTTGAACTTTGATTTTGCCACCTTGAGCCGTGGATCCCAGGATAAGTTACTTAAATGCTCTGAGCATCGATTTCTTCATCCCTAAAACAGAGACTGAGTCACCATAGTCATCATTTCTGGGATCAATGGAAAAAGTAGCTCAGAGACAGTCAAGAGCAAACATCCCAATGCCTGACACTTAATAGATTTACAGTAATTGTTGCCTTTGATGACCAAACAAGTAGTCCACACATTGATGAAATTTAAAAAGACTCTGTGAGGATCAATTTCAATGATCTTTCATAGCTTACTCATTAGTTCGGAGCTTGCTGGAGGCCTGCAGTCAGGGGACTGACCACGTGAGTGCATGAGAGCCCAGGCTTAAGTCTAGCTAGTGTCCGCAGCAGGAAAGAGCCATCAGCACATCTAGTGGGTATGTAGTTCTTTAGCAAATCCTCTAGGGTATTTATTTGAACAAAGCCCTTTGTTGTATCACAGACTTTAGGATAAAAATGTGTGATGAGTTGAGAAAGAGGAACCCATGAAAGAAAAGAAGGGTGTGACAAAAGAAGAGAATCGGAAGGAGAATGATTCCAGAAACAAAAAAAGACAAATGTTTCAAGGAGAGTGATCCACATGGTTTGAAACTAAGCAGAAGGTCCTGGGACAGATAAGGACACAAAAGTCATGGGTGATTTCTGCAGGAACATTTTCAGGGCAGGGGGACCAAAGGCAAATTATGGCAGCTGAGGAGCGAACAGGAGATGAACTACAGTTAGCTTGGTTAGTTACTTTGTTTTTTTAAATCCTGACAGAGAAAGGAAAGACAGGGAAAGTATGGCAATCCTTTGCTTACAGGACCTGAAAGATCTAGACAAATTTTATATTAGTATGGGGGCCATTTGCATGCTTGAGGATTGAAAGAGAAAAGCTAACATCAAAAAGAAAGGAAGAGCCAAGAGGCATGGTTCTGGTGGGAATCCCAGGATCAGGGGACTGGGGGAAGAACAGATCCTGAATGGAAGGCCAAAAGAACTCACCCTTCTATGCAAGAGGAAAGGAAATAGGCAGGTATAGAAGCTGTGTAGATCAGGGAGGAGGAGGAAGTTGAGTAGGGAACTTCAGGGTGATGAGCATTTGAACTTCTCGGGATAGATGCAGTTCTGAGGACTAGGCTAAGCCTGGAGAGCAGGAATTCACCATGGCACTCACCAGTTGGCTGAGATATGGAATTCTCTCCAGGTTCCCAGCAGCCCAGGGGTAGGCATAAAGAAGGTTAGGTGAATTGGAGATGTTCTAAGCTTATGAACTGACATACCTTGGGTCCCTGTGGTCCAGGCAAGCCTTCGGGACCTGGGAATCCCTTCTGGCCAGGAGAACCAGCAGGTCCAGGAAAGCCTTTCTCCCCCTATTAAAAACCAACACAGGATAAGAAACACACAGAATAGCATTGTCTAGCAATAAACATACCCACAACCATTGCTTTCTTTTCTTTACAACTTAATGAGAACATTTGACAAATTTTTTTCCCCTTGGATCAACAAAATTGGCACTCAGCAGTAAGTATAATAGTAAATGGAGAGCTACCTGCTTTTAGTATTTGTTGATAAGCTTAGAAGTGTTTGCCTTTGGTGTTGTAGGAACTATTTTCCCCCAAACGGTGGCGCTACACAGAGCAGAGATTAAGAGCGTTCATCAAGAACTAGGAAGGGGAACCCAGTGAGAAAGTGGAGATTGGTTCAGTATGTTTGCTTGGGGTTGGAGAGAATGAGGCTAACACACAAGAATGTGTTTGGGGAGTGTGCATAATTGCGCTGTAGCTTGAAAAGAACAACAAGCAGGCTATCAGCTTTAGCCCCTTCTTGATTACACAGGAATTAGTAATCCAATCTGTTCTTTGTGTAGGAGATACAGGAGATATCAAGAGTGTCGTTACCAAAAGGGTGAGCTAAATAATTTTTTAGAAAGAGATGATATTATGAGAATGTCCCTAGTAACAAGTGAGTGAAAACAATCTAGGCCCCATGAGTGACATAGTTCTGCCAACAAATAATTTTCTGCTGAACATAGGTCCTGGAATCACTCTTTAATTATAAATGTCACTGGTTGATTCAGTCAATTTAATTACACAATTGGTAAATTAAATTTTAAAAAAGAGAAAGAGATCAAGTCAGCCATTTCACATTGTTATATGCACACACATTCCATAAAAGGAGAAACAAAAGGATTTGCTTGTCCTCTCTCAATACTCAGTCACTCGCACATATTCTAGAATAGCATCTTGCACATAGTAGGGACTTGATAAATTCTTGAGAGCAAAAACGAATCCCAGCTTTCCAACATGCATCTGAGTATATTACATTCATAGCTTTAGGGAAAAACTTAAAGTTAGTGTCAATTATAGAATAACTGAAAATAAACAGAATAGTTACTATAGTTAGTATTTAAATTATGTGTAAATTATTTTATCTAAAGAGCTAAAAATACATTCTAAAAATATTTTTAGTCCCCTTCCATGTTGTTAAGCGGTTCATTGGTGTCCCAGAGGAAAGGGTTTGGTAAACAAAGAAAAAACTTTAGTTGGGCCTCTGTCTTAATTATCACAAATTGCAAGTTAATGGAGCGGACTAATGAGATTTCATGGCATTCTATTTTTTCCTTGAATTCTGCAATGGAGCTACAGGTTTGCCCCGCTATCCGAGGACACAGAGTTCCTACGAAACTCTTCCTAATTTGAAATGGTGTAAATGGAAGAGTATCCCCGCTTTCCGAAGGTTTGAATTACACCACTTTGCTTTTATGAAAAACCTACGTTAGTGTGGTAATGTTTTTTTTTTTTTTTTCTCAAAGAAGCAAAATCCTCTTCGGATTTCTTTTGGTTACCAAAACGAATGGCTGTGTGGGTCTTTCCTAAAAGCGGAGTGGCGCAAAACGAGCTTTCAGAAAGCGGGGGACACCTGTAGTTCTTCCCGGTGCGGCATTTTGGCCTTAAACAGAATGCTGCTGCGAAATTCCACCGCCAGGGGGCGCGCCCGCACCAGTGCTGCGGGCCTTGAAGTCTGGATTCCAATGTCTGCGTCCAAGCGAGTGAATGGAGCTGTTTTCAGTTGGTCTCTCATGTTTATCAACATTTCTACATATAGAGGCATTCTTACAAGCTTTCTTTTTTGCTAACTTGCTCCTTTTTCTTTACAGATCGAAAGAGTTGCATTTTAACTGATGGCATTACACAAGTTGCATGAAACTTTCCAGAAGGCTTTTTTTTTTCCCCCTTTTCTTTGGTTAATGTTTATATACAATTTCTTTAAAATTGGACTTAGGGAAGGGAATAACACACTGCGGGTCTTTCTGATAAGAGCGAATTCCTGGATGAGCCCCACAGAAGAAAAGAATATTATTAAGATTTTGTTTTTACCTTCTCCCCTTTGATCCCATCACAGAAGCACTGGCCTTTGCCTTTACAGACACAGCCCTAGGAAAAGGGAAAAAGAAAGAGTTTTGTTTAAAAACAGCTTCATAAATCCTGGCTGACAGGGCAAAAGCAAACATATTTTTCTGTTCTCTGAGCATTAAACACCATTCGTTAGGAGCCATGCTATACTGGGACAATAATATATCAAGAGAAACAGAGCCGAGAAGTGAGAAGATGTTGCATACAGGAAAGCTGTTGGGTGAGTGTACATCATTTTTATTGCATTGGGGAATTTAAGTTATTTATGGAAAAAGGGAAGTCATCTTTCCTTGTTTCAGGATAATGTATGTTTGTACCATATGAAATTGCCGTAACCATCAGTAGAAAGTGGTCTAATATTGGCAAGATTCTTAGATTTAACTATATATATACATACATATATATGTATATGCATATGTGTATATTAACTGGTCATATCTTCTATAAGTGATTCAAATATTTTCTTTTCCTGAAATGATGTTCAAGACCAAGAAAAGATGATCCATACCCATTATGTGTCTTTAAGAAGAATAAACTAACTCACTAATGTATCAACGTGTTTTTAGTATAAAGCAAAAACAAAAATTTAGTTGTGAGCTTGGGCGCTCTTATCCTATCTCAGTTACTTTGATACATTTTAGAACCTATGCAAAGGCCAACTGTAATGAAGGTCGATTTTTGAAAATTTCTCTGCCAGCAGAGGAACAAAGAGGTAGTTGAAAATACTAAATTTAAAATGTGTTTTGACACATGTTCTATGTTTATGTATTTATCTTCTAAATTTTTTTTCTTCAGGTTAATATTAACTGAGAATGAGTTTGCTTTCCACAGGAAATGAATATTAATTGACAGCAAAAGCAGGGCAAGTCTAGGACCTGTGCTGGCTGGTTGGTAGGAAAAAATAAGATAGAAATTGCCTCAGATATTTCCAAAGTGGAGGGCCCTATGTGTTCAATTAAAATAAAATGCTCAAGCGAAAACATCTTTGTTTCCTGAACGTAGAACAGTAGGCTATGCCGCCTTTCAAGGAAGGGAAGTGTATAGTAATTTTCAGACGCCAGATTTATACCCACCTCACAATTTATATGAGTAGAAAGTGACTGCCTGACAAGGAAAATCTATATTCTCCTCAAGGGTTGGAGAGTTGGTATTTTTTAGAAGACATTTTTTTCTCATTTTCCTCCCAGATGTTTGGGGTCATTCAGTCATATCTTGACATAATATATCTAATCCTGTCTTTCTAGATTTTTAAACCTTTATGTTCATTTCAATCACATATTTAAGAATACTCTACTGAAGTAATAGTTCTCAAAGTGGGGTACCCCCATGAGCAGCATCCCCACCACCTGTAAGCTTTTTAGAAATGTGAACTATCGGTCCTACCCCAGACCCCCTGGATCAGAAACCCTGCTCTCAGGGGTGGGTCCCAGCATTCTGTTTTAATAGGCCCTCTGAGTGATTCTGATTCCACCGGTCTAAGCTATCATGTAAAATCTGAGTCTGCAAGCGAGAGCTAATTCTCGAAATGTGTCTGCACATTAGATCATTTGACACACTAATTTGCACATCGGTTTTCCTTTGGGATGTCTTTTTTTCCCATCATCCCAAGCAAGTAGCCCAGTTTTTGTGCCCCTCACTTTTGGGATGCTTTGTCACTGGGCTGAAAGCGAAAGCTGGCTGAAGACAAGAGCTCCAGCTTTTGTTTCTGGTTTCAGTACCTGCTGACAGTTGGTCCCAAGAGTTGGAGGGACAAGCATGCTGCTCCCACACAGCATGTGTGTGTGTGGGGGGGGGGGGTGCAGCAGGACCTCAGAAAGGAGTCTGAGTCCTACATCCAAGATTACTAGATATTGGGCAAGGAAGCACCACCTGCTCGAGGACCCAATGCCCAGGTTCATGCAGTGGTGACAGGCCACGGTTTTGTTTTTTTTTTTAATTTGACAGACAGAGATCACAAGTAGGCAGAGAAGCAGGCAGAGGGGGGCGGGGAAGCAGGCTCCCCACTGAGCAGAGAGCCCGATGCGGGGCTCGATCCCAAGACCCTGAGATCACGACCTGAGCCGAAGGCAGAGGCTTAACCCACTGAGCCACCCAGGCGCCCCCAGGCCACGGTTTTCAAGTAGACAGTGAGCATCTCTGACTCTTCTGCCTTCAGACACAACATAGCACTTTCTGGACCACGGGAAAGAGGAGGCAAATGACCAATCCTCTAAGCTCTGAGAAGGTAGATGGAGGTCATGAGGCAGGCCTTATTTTATTTCTTGGAGCGAACGCCATGTTGGCCATACGTTACTGGAAATCTTTCACTATGAGCCTGAACAAGTATGTGTTCGCCCCCAAATGAGATCAGGTCATCCTTCTTATTTGCTCCCATGGACCACTCGTAGTTACCTGTTTAACGTATATTCTCCCTGGGGCCTGTAAGCCCTAAGAGGAAAGGAACTGTAGTCTTATTCACATAAGTAGCCCTGATGCATAATATATATTCAGCAAATGCTTGTGGATTCTGTAAATGGATGGATGGGTAGATAGAAAACTGGTAATTTGTTTACATCCAATTTGGACCTGGAATTTCAAGACAACAGGAGCCTATGGCTATTGTTGCACTGCCGTGACTGAGATATTTTCTCTATGCATGAATTATGTACAACTATCATTGGAGTGGCAAAAAATGAAACTAGAAGCCTTGGCTATTTTAATACATGTCAAAATTAACACCAGTCTATTAGTTGTTAGTTGCTTGGACTGAAAAGTCTTTTTTGGAAACTTTACAACCCTTCAAGAAGTTGAAAAACAGTGCAATGAACCATTCTAGAGCTTCTCATCTAGATATGCCAACCATTACCCTCTCTTTCTCTTTCCCTCCGTCTCACATACACACACACGTGTTTTTGCCAAACTGTTGAAAAGTAGACCGTAGACACCATGACATTTCACCGCTAATGCTTCTGCGTGCATCTCCCCAAAACAAGAGTGTATTTTTATCCAGTTGAAACATCATTTCTGAACCTAAAAAATCAACACTGATTTTTTAACTTCAGGTAATTGGGAACTTCAGGTTCCTGGTTCTAAAGTGAGCTCTGCAGGCTTATATAAGATTTTTGATGACCATTAGTAAATAAAAAGCTGTTTAATTTTTCAAATTAAACAAATCTTTCGATTGAAAAGCAAATCTTTCAATTCAGACCCAGATTTAGACTCAATCAATGCTTTTACTTATAACCAATAAATGAAGTCTGTTCTCAACATGTGGCTGTCACGGTTCCAAAGAAGAAGCCTTAGGACTCAGATGGGTGATATTCACAGATTGGGTATGGGGCTCACTGTGTGTGACCGTAATTTTCCCTTGAGTTCCCTCTTGCCTGGGGTCTGGCTTTCCATCTTCACCCACAGTGACTTTGCTCCTCCTTTCTGGTCATCAAAACCATGGTTCCTGATTTTTTACATTATTGTCCTTCAGTTTGGGTCTTAGAACTTCAGGGGATAACATATTTAGCTTTTGTTTGTATTTAGCTTCATTGTCTTTACATTAAGATAAAAACCCTATTTGATAGTTCAAAACCAGCTGGTTGGTTAATTGAAAAAGTTAGTTATATTGAGAAATCAAAAAAACAATGAACAAACAGATCCACAAACATTTTAGACATCTTATAACTTAAAACATACACATGTATGCCAATTCTTCAATCTTATGAAATAGGGTCCAGGTCTTTTCTTTGGGAATGGGTCTGCTGTTGGAATTCTGCAACATCATTCTTCCTAAGTCACACCCATAATGCACCACTGACAGTTTCAGCTTCTGGTTTCTTTGAAACAGGTTTATTGCTGAAAGATGCTTATGGAGCAATTTGAGTATGGAGTCCTTCTTGACATTAAACCATGTTTTTCTCTAACTTCTTAACTGTTTTCTCAGCCATATTTAATTGAATAGCAGTTTCTAGTTGTCACAGAAACACAAATCTTATGCATTTGTATTTAACCAATTTGCTATTTAATATTTAACGAAATCACTTTGTTACTATAATAAGTACAACTGACAGAAACAATGAACTGGGCATAAAACTCCACCAGTGGAGCAGGCATGTCCCAATGTACTAAGGAGAAGCCTATGGGTCTCAGGTGGGCAGTGTCAGTGGGCATCGACAGATCTATTATAGAGCAGGTATGGAGAGTTCTGGTCAGTCCAGCAGTCACTCAAAAGGGGAGTCATTGTGAGAGCATCTATTTGCCCACCGTGTCACCCACATGCAGGTGGTCTGCACTGTTGGCAAGATTCCAGAGCTAGGGCCAGGGCTGTTTCTATGCTTGGGTTAGCAGAAATGCTCCAAAACTCTTCCAGTTTTAATTTGCGGTTAAAATGACAAGGCATGGCTGGCCTATATATTTGCAAAATTGGACTGATCTAGGACTTCAGAGTCTGTGACAATTTTGCTGACACATGGATGCTCCACCTGCATGAATAAACTCAAAATTATAGTTAGGGGCACTCTCTGGCTTTTGTTCAACTGCTACTTTAGAAGCAAGTGCTGTGTGCCTGTGATAGATCTGAAAGCCCTTCCCAGACCATGGAAATTAGGCTCTTCACTTTTTGGATGGTAATGACAGTAGCCTCAGACTCAAGATATTCATTTCTCTTAATTAAGCTGTTTTTCCTGAACTAATTTTTAAATTTGCAAATGTGTAAGAATAATTCAAATAGACTATTTGGCTAAAAGATACAGTGACTCTATTTTCATTATCACTGAGTTTGATCCCCTTTTTTTGCACCCACTTTTGAAACACCATGGAATGTTTTTCCATGGTAGAAAAAACTATAACCCATTACCCTCTATTCAAATGCTAAATCACTTAAAAACCAGCTTGGCCAAGTGCTACTAGCCATTAAGAAAGCAGAACTAATGAATATTTCTTAAGCAAAAATTTTATGACTTTTCCTCTTCCAATAATAAAGTACCTCTTAGTTTCCATATACCTTAATGAAGTAAGAAATCATTTGTCATAAGCAGAAAGCTCTTAATAATGATTTTATGGGTTTTTGCACCCTGCTAGCCATTAATACATCAGGAAGTGATCCAAGATTACATGATGTTTTAGCACTTTTGAATATTAAATAGTTAAAACTTGTGAGAATGATTCATTTAAAGGTCACATGCATTTTTTACAACCTCACTTAAAATGTAAAATAAACTGTGATAGTAGAGAATCTTAATAGGTTTAGAAGTCCAGAAATAACAGTTCTTAGGCCAGATCTACATAGGATCTATTCCCAGATTTGCTAGCTATGAACTGGAGCTTAGGACAAGTTACTTAATCCTTCCAAGTTACCTCTTCTTTAACAGAAGTTATTAAGATCTAACCTCCAGGGGGTTTTTT
This sequence comes from Taxidea taxus jeffersonii, assembly GCA_003697995.1. Classification (NCBI taxonomy): domain Eukaryota; kingdom Metazoa; phylum Chordata; class Mammalia; order Carnivora; family Mustelidae; genus Taxidea; species Taxidea taxus. The sequence continues at coordinate 25,612 of ML107609.1, read as the reverse complement.
GGTGAGTAGGATTTGAGATGCTGTCACTAAAGAGCCTTCAGAGTGCCCTGCTTTCAGTAAAAAACTCAGTCAGAGGGGGTCACTTCTCTCCCCTTTCTTGCTGTACTATCCTAGGCCAAAGGACACACCCACTATTATCTGATCCTTCCTACCATCAGTCCCATCTGCACTGGTCCTGATTCTAACAGCAACAGTAAGAGAGACTGAAAAGTATTTTTGTTTAACTACAAATGAATTAAGTAGTATTTGTTAATAGTACTCTTAGAGTATATTGAATATATTAGTTGATACTATTTATACATGAGCACAGATATAATTTATTTTACTTTTTAATAAAATATTGGTTGGAAACCCCAATGGTCCTTGATGCTTATACACGAAAGATGCCAAGTCAAGTGTACTATATAAAGGCAGCATGCACTTCCCAGGAGGTCTGATCAGCTGGCTCTCCCACTGTTCTCTTTGTCTCAGCTCCCATCCTGTCCTGGGACGCCCACGAATTGCCCCCATGTTGCCCTCTCTTCCCTGCAATGTGGCAGAAGTGTTAAGGGTACTGGTTCCAGGGCAGACTTCCTGAGTCTACATCCCAGCTCTGCCAAGTCATTTATTTGTATAACTTTAGGTGCTCTCTAGTGCCTTAGTTTCCACATCTGTAAAATGGGGTCAAATAGTTATCGGTAAAGCACTTAAATGAATACATAGCACTGAGGGTTGTGAAGGGAACCAGAACGTGTCACCCCAATATTCCTCTCTGACATAAAATTATTTTGAATTGAAAGCAACAATGAAGCAGTAAATGCAGAGAAGGCTCCCCTTTTTCTATGTATAGGCAAGAAACTGGAGACAGACTCTCATTAGTCTAGAGATAGCACCAGAGGAATTTCAAATAAACCTATCCTCCTAGTTATCTCTCCACCATTTACAACCACAAGCCCAAATCCCTTGTCTTGTTAATTCTTCACAAATTTATTGCTTCTTTGTCTAAAAGGTATAAAGTTTCCTGCTCTGGTCACTTCTTTGGATGTAAAATATTAATTAAATTTGTGTGCTTTTCTCCTGTTAATCTGTCTTTGTCAGTTTAATTTTTAGACCCAGTCAGGGACCCTAAGAGGGTCAAGGAAAATTTTTTCCTCCCCTACAGCTGTTACTGTGGCTATCAACAGTTTGGGCAATTACTAATGTATTAACTTAATATTGTTACTTAAATGTCCGTGAGTTGAGGGCTTACTATGTTTTCTAGACTACAAGGAGAAACAATGTCTCACAATTCCTTCTATCTCCTCAGCACTGGCAGGCATCAAACATTTCTCTTTTTACTCCTAAAACAAATAATCTAGTTATGAACATACATTTTTGCTGGTCATTAATAGGCCAGGAAATCATTTCCAAATAATCTCGGATATTTCTTCTACCTTCAAAACCCTGTATGCCCATCGTACCTACATTCTGGTGAAACAGAAGTGGACTTCCCTGCCTGCCCCCCCAAACCTCTCCTCCCCCACGTTCAGCCCAGCCTGGTTTAGTGTAAGGGGAAGTTGGCAGCGCTCAAAGCTGGTTAACACTCTACTGAGCAGGTCTGTTGATTCTGCATTATGATTATTGATCCTTTGCCCAGCCAATAGCCTGAGGCGAAAGTTTTTGTGTGTGAAAAGAGCTGACCGAGTGTGGCTGACTGAGCCAGACAGACTCCATGAGCCGCTCTTCGAAGGGCCCCTCATCCCACGTCTGCCTTAAGCAACTGACCATGAGCCTTGGCAGCATGCCCTCCAGTAAAGGAGAAGGACACCCGTGCACCGCTCTCTCGGTGGCCCCTTCTTCCCCGCCCAGGAGCCCCTGTCACCACACTTGGATATCACAGAAATCTCACTGGAGCTGCCACTTCCTATCTTTCAACCCGTCCAGAGAGACATCACTAGTCTAGACATCTAAATCAGCCACCCGTTTTTGTTTTTCTGGACGAGAGCAAGCATGCGCATTACTGGCTCTGACAAAGAAGGTGGCAATCAAAGGTCTCTGGTACATTTGGGAATAAATCGGTAAGAAAGTTCCATGTTCCATCCATCTTGTATAAGGCAGCGAGTGGGATTTATACCTATAATCATTAACTCCAGGTTTTTTTTTTTTCCCTTGCCCTAAAAGGTTTTAAGTCTAGTAGGACTAAGAGTCCTTCACCATTCATGTAAGATTAACAGACTCTGAAGGATCCCATGATAAGGATGCTGTAGAGGAAATGAACTTGGATCCTTCCTATTATGATTTCAGTAGTTAACATTTTTTTGAACAGTGACTACATAGGACACTGCTCAGGCTCTCTGCTTTGTGCATGGCTTCATTTACACCCAATAACAATTCTGTGAGGTAGGTACTAGAATTAGCTCTACCTTCGGGCTATGAAAACTGGATGTCAGAGGCTAGAGGTCGTTACAAATGGAGCTGGGGGATATGGATCCAGCTGGTTTGACCCAGGGCCATATTCTCAAGCACTATACTATATTTAATTATTGGATGGCTTTGTAGGCTACTGAGGCACTGTGGGGGGAGGGGATGCAGATGTATCTCTTCCCCTCACACTGTCACTCTGTCCCCAACAATGGCATGTAAAATCCCAGTGATAAACAGCATAGTAGTTCATGGAATTTACAGTATAAATTAAGAGTTGGCACACTGCAGCCCACAAGCCAAATCCAATCTGTGGCCACTTTTGCACTGCTTTTGACCTAAGAATAATTTTTATATTTTTTGAATTGTTGGAAAAAAATAAAAATAAAAATAGTATTTTGTAACATGTGAAAATTATCAGACTGGCATACAGGAATCTCTTTCTTCCCCCGTTCCCTCCCTCATATTCCTCCCCTTCCTCCCACCATACTTGAGTCCAAGGGTTGTTGACAGGGAGGCCACAGGTAATGCAAATTGTGGGTTGGAGGAATCCAGATGATCATCTAATCTAAAAGTTCTTTATATTTTGTACTTCACAAGGCAGCAAAATAAAAAAAAAAATTAATGGAGACCAACAGTGGATTGTTTTATTTATATTTTGATATGTAAGGGTGATGGCTATCTTTAAACACAAACAAGCAAATCCACCCTCCCACCCATGAGCCAATAGCAAATCTATCATCTACTATCATCATCCCCTAAGAAAAAAAACAGGGTTTTGGGGGGCATCTGGGTGGCTCAGTGAGTTAAGCCTGTGCCTTAGGCTCAGGTCATGATCTCAGGGTCCTGGGATCGAGCCCTGCATCGGGCTCTCTGCTCATCAGGGAGCCTGTTCCGCACCCCCCCACCCCACGCCTGCTGCTCTGCCTACTTATGATCTCTCTTGCTCTCTGTCAAATAAATAAATAAAATCTTTTTAAAAAAGGACTCTTAAAGGCTCACCTGTTTATTTGAGAGAGAGAGGAGCTAGAGCTTGTGTGTGCTCTTGCCCCTGAGGGGAAGGGGTAGAGAGTCTTAAGCCCACTCCACACTGAGCATGCAGTGTGCCCCGACTCAGGGCTCAATTTCACAACCCTAATCACACCCCGGATCACAACCCCAATCACAACCCTGATCATGACCCCAGCCACAAATAAGGCACTTAACCAACTACACCACCCAGGCGCCCCAAGAGAAAGCAAATTAGAGCACTGTTAATGAAGCAAGTAAATGCTCACAGACTACAAGATGCGTCTTAAAATGAAAAATAAGTTTTACTTCACAAGCAATACCTATGCTGTTCTTACTTTTCTTATTTCCCTTGGTCTGGTGAAAGTCTATGCTGTCCAACACAGGCATGACTTTGGGAAGCACTAACCTAGTCACAATCATCTCTCTCTTCCATCCACATCTATTCTGGTCAGCCACTTTCTGCTTCGTGACCTACTACCCCACGGTTTTCTCTCTGAGAGGTGTCAGCAAGCTAATCTCATACAGTGTAATGCATGTTGTATTTAAAAATATGCCCTGTAAACTGACACATTTTTTACTGATAAATGTCTCTTACACATACATACACACACACACACACACACACACACACACACACACACCACCATTAATGCTCCAAGTGGTAGAAATTTCAAACTCCTGACTGACAGGCAAGACACATGTTGGGGTACATGGATGGGACCCCTTAGCTTGCCTGCTTGGTTTGCCTGTATGTAGGACTAGGTCTTTCAGAAACTATCTTTGATACTATTATTTGTTTAAAAAAGTCAGAGGAGGAAACAAACCACAAGAGACTATGGACTCAGAGAGAAACTGAGGGTTTTGGGGGTGGGGTGGGGAGGTGAGGCTGGTGGTGGGTATTATGGAGGGCATGAATTGCATGGAGCACTGAGTGTGGTACATAAACAATGAATTTTGGAACACCGAAATAAAATTTAATTTATTAAAAAAAATATTATCTTGTAGGGGCACCTGGGTGGCTCAGTCATTGGGTGTCTGCTTTCAGCTCAGGTCATGATCCCAGGGTACTTAGATTGAGCCCCATGTCGGGCTCCCTCCTCAGTGGGAAGCCTGCTTCTCCCTCTCCCTCTCCCCTTGCTGGTGGTCCCTCTCTTGCTATGTCTCTCCCTGTCAAATAATAAATAAAAATTTTTAAAAAGTATCTTATATATAAAACTCATCTATTTCTTTTTCATTTGCCAACCCGTGAAGAAGCACAGTAGAACCAGGCATGTCAAGGTTCTTGTTCATCTCTCCAGGGATGCTTCTTCATGTGGGAGAGAATCTGGAGAAGCGGCCCTTAGCTCTTGTCCATGTGGAGAACGATCACATGCCTTTCACCACTTCCAGGAGCTGTCACTTGGCTAATTATACCAATTGTCAATAGCAAATCTAAAGTGATTTTCAGGGACGCCTGGGTGGCTCAGTTGGTTAAGCGGCTGCCTTCAACTCAGGTCATGATCCCAGCGTCCTGGGATCGAATCCCACATCGGGCTCCTTGCTCGGCAGGGAGCCTGCTTCTCCCTCTGCCTCTGCCTGCCTCTCTGTCTGCCTGTGTTCTCTCTCTCTCTCTCTCTCTAACAAATAAAAAAAAAAAAATCTTAAAAAAAAATTAAATTAAAAAACAAAAAACAAAAAAAAAGTGATTTTCAGAGTTTTACAGTTTTCAGCTATAATTTCAGGGAAATGTAATTTCAGGGAAAATCCATTTTCTATCTGTGAACCTAAAGGTAACCCAAGGAATACAAGAATCTGAAAGTCCCTCTTTAGACTAGGTCAGTTTCCCAAATGGAAGCCTTGTTTGGATTTTTGGGGAGACTCTGATGTGCTACTGTCTGTAAATATGGACACTCCTTGGGCAGCAATATTATTCTGAATAATAAGGAGAAAAAACAGGCTCACTTATGTATGTAAAAGTTAATCCAGAAAGATAGCTGTTTAAATACTTTTATATTTATCCTCTTTTTTTGCATGTGTGTGAAAACCAGAATAAGATGATGGATAAAGAATAAAAAATAGTACCAACTCACAAGATGAGAAAAACTGGTGAGCAGACAAAAACAGATCAAAAGTGTCAATTGTTGGAAGCTGGGTGACCAGTGAAAACTTCATGTCAACTGGACCATTACATTTATAAATACTTTGACACATATCCTCTGTTCTAATAAAAGATAAGACACAAAACCAGAAAATGAAGACAAACTCAAAAACAAGATAAATATTTCTGGTGAGTAACATGCATTGACAACACAAAGTATTGGGGGGGGGGGTTACTGAATCATCACATGGTTGGGCTGAGTCTAGAAGCCAACTATGGTGGTTTGGAATTTGGCACCTGTGCATAGTAGGGAACATGAGCCAAGAAACACCATTTTAACATTATTTGGAGTCATGAGGCATTTCCAGTAGGGTCCATTCCAAAAGGGTGGGTACACACAGAGGAGAAAGAAAAAAGAAACAACAAAAATTGGAATACAGAGCTGTGGTAGCTAGTCTCTAAGATGGCCCCCAGTGATCCCTCCTCCCGGCATTCATGCCTTTTTGTAGTCCCACTGCATATTGAACCAGGGTCGGTCTGTAGGACCAACAGAATAGGACAAGCATGATGCTATGTCACTTGAGACTAAGTCATAAAATAACATTGTGATATCTGCTCTGTCTTGGGTTATTTGCTATGAGGAATCCAGCTGCCATGTCGAGTCAAGGAGCCTTATGAAGAGGCCCATGCATTGAGGAACTGAGGTCTCTGGGAACAACCCTGTGAATGAGCTATTTGACTCTATCAAGACTTAGATGACTACTGCTCCAGCCTACAGCTTCTGAAACGCATGAGGGACCTGGAGATAGCATCCCCCAGACTCCTGCTCCCAGGATTCCTGGTCCTCAAAAAATGTATGAGATGATAAATGTTCACTGTTTGGAACTGAGAAATTTGGGGCTAATCAATTAGGTAGTAGTGAATAATACAGGCTGTCCAACTAAAATTAAAAGTTTGATGGAAATGATAAAGGAGAAATTCAGAAATTTTCTCAGAAAATAGGGCAAAAGGAAAAGAGGTGAACAATAATGAAAAAAAGCACAAAAGTTTTGGGGATCAATTCAGGATGTCCAGTATCTAACCAAATGGGATTTCAGAAAGGCCAAGGAGAGAAAATTGGAGGAAATTATCAAACAAATAACATAAGAAATGATTCTCCCAGTGAAGAATATAAATGTTTTAATTGATAGGGCCCACTGAATATCCCCTCTTACAAATACACATATCTGAGGTATATTATAAAAGCATTCCAGAACACTGGGGACAATGAGAAGATTCTAGAAGGAAACAAGGAGAAGAAACAGTCACATACAAAGATCTTAGAATCCAATGACACACTGGATGTGTCAACAATTAATACTACAAGGGAGATATGGCATGACGCTTTCAGAATTCTAGGGGAAATTGATTTTCAGTGTAGACTTTGATACTCACCAAATGACACATTAAGTTTGAGGACACACAGATTATTTTCAGGTTCAAAAGGAAGTAAACATATTTCCATCCCTGGCATTCTTCCAGGGTTAACTACTAGAGGATGTGTTCCACCAAAAAAGGGAATTAGGTCAAGAAAAGGGAAGACCTGGGATCTAGGAGAGAGGATCTAACCCGGAATGAGTGTCTCAGGATGACCATGGTATAAATAACTAGACTAGAGCCAGAGCACGGCAGCCCCTGGGGGACACCAAGGAAACTGTCTGACAAGTGTGACTAGAAAATATAAAAACTTCAGGAAAAACAAAAGTTTGTCCAAGAAAGTTCACAAACATGAAAAGCAGTGGCTTAGTAATGAACACAATTTCCAAAACCATATACTACTGATATAACCAAAAGTTTTGATCTAAACATATTGGGAAGATTTGAGGAAAAGGGGGTTGTAGGTCACAGAAGTGTCCTCACCTACTGAGCTGCAAGTCAATAGTGTTAGGGGCGCCTGGGTGGCTCCATTGTTAAGTGTCTGCCTTCAGCTCAGGTCATAATCCCAGGGTCCTGGGATCAAGCCCCACATTGGGCTCCCTGCTGGGCAGGAAGCCTCCTTCTCCCTCCCCCACTCCCCCTGCTTGTATTCCCTCTCTTCCTGTCTCTTTCTCTGTCAAACAAATAAATAAAATCTAAAAAAAAGGTCAATAGTGTTAAAATTATGAGCTTGTTTTTCAGAAATGTGGAAGTAAATAAGTGGAAGAAAGAGCTGAGAGATTTAAAAATGTCTGCCTCTTTGGAGGGATGCGGAGGAGGCTAGAGGGGGACTTTGTTTTACTCTAAGTCTTTTAATACTACAAATATTTTATTATTATTATTATTATTATTATTTACTATCTGTATTTTTTACTCTGCTCAAAATTCACAATAAAAAAGAAAGTTCATCTCAAAACCAGAAAATTTCCTGTTAACTTCACATTAAAGTCTAATAAATTATTGTTCTCTCATCCTAAAAGCATTCTAAGTTCATCTTCAGTGATGTTTTTCTCCAATTTGGAAAATCACCAATCTAGCTTTGACTTCCCAGTAGAAAAAAAAATACAGTAAGAATAAACATAGGAAAATTTTAAAGGAAAATGATTCAACCACTTGATGAAGTCACCTTCAGCAGATTCTCTGCCAGTGAAGGTCAGTCCTGGAGGGTGCTTGACCTACCACTTGCTGGGGGGGGTCGGGGCACCGACACTCTCTGTTGTTCTAAATCATACACTACTAAGACTGCACGTGGCCTTAGGGTTCATCTGTCTCATACTGAGTCCAAGGTTGGTCCAGTTTTATGTGGAACCCAGAACCTCTCCTTTTCTCTTGAGCAGAGGAGCTGACTACATTTTAGGGAGACTGGGGAACTTCCAAGCATAGAGGCCATTACACATGCTAGTTCTCCTGCCCACTGCCCTGGCTGGATTGGAGAGTAGCACCCACAAATCTGCGGGCTTGGTCTCAGCTGTGCCCACATTATAGAAAAAAAATTCTTTAGGGTTGAATTGGGTTGGGGCTCCTTTCCTGGCTCATGATGGCCACTATCGTGAAACTATCTTCTCCCTAAGAGTGGAGGACAGTAAATGGTGTCTAACACTTCGACTGGGGCAGGACAGAAGCCAACAAATCACAAATATAAAAACTCTCTAAAGGATAAGGAGAGAATCTGATATCCTGACTTGCCTTTTAAAATAAACTATGGGGGCACCTGGGTGGCTCAGTGGGTTAAAGCCTCTGCCTTCAGCTCAGGTCATGGTCTCAGGGTCCTGGGATGGAGTCCCGCTTCGGGCTCTCTGCTTAGCGGGGAGCCTGCTTCCCCACCCCTCTGTCTCTGCCTGCCTCTCTGCCTACTTGTCATCTCTCCCTCTCTCTCTCTGTCAAAAAAATAAATAAAATCTTTAAAGAAAAAAATAAAATAAAATAAACTATGGAAATGTTTGGAGTGTTTTTGTTGCATTTGTTATGATTAATGTGCTTCTTTGATAGCACCAGTTCAAATCAAACTGTGATTAAGAAAAAAAATCTCTGTTGAGTTTCATGGTATTCCGACTGAAAGTTAGGACAGTGATTCTCAACCACTAGTATACATAAATTATCTGGAGCCCTTAGTAGTCTTAATTTTTCCAGGACCGCAAGTCTAGAGAATAGCTCTGAGTGCCTGGAATCTGTATTTGAAAGAGCCCAGGAGACTGGGTTGCAGGGGTTCCCCGACACTTTGGGAGTTAATTTCACCTCTTGAGCATTAAGCAGAAACTGAACCTCATCTGGAAAACGATTACACTTAAGTCTGTGGTATTTATGAAATAAGAAAACAGTATTTAAAAAGTATTTCTTTTTAAAAAATAGAAGTGAGGATTAATTATCAACCATAAATAAATTTCCCAAATTGTATTATGTCATTCCCCTGATTAAAATTGTTTGTTCATTCCTTACGGCTGGCGGTGCCAAGTCTAAACTCATCAGCATGACGTACGAGGCTCTTTGTATTCTGGTCCCCCCTCTTTCCCCAGCCTCGGAGGCCACTGGTCACCCCAAGCTCTCTTTTGCATTCCTGGGATTTTCCACATGGTCCTTCTTTGGCCTGAATGCCCACTTCTCAATACCCCTTACTCTGCTTGGCTAAGTTGTGCTTATTCTGGAGCAGTTCAAGGGTTAACTCTTTCCGGAAGACTACCTCCTTAAATCTTCTGGTAGTTACTTGCTCTCTCCTCTGTTTCGTGCATAACTGCTCTCATAACACATATTTAATTGCATTGTAATTATTTGTATCTCCATCACCTAACAAAGTTTCTCGTAGGAAGTCACATTTTACTCATCTCTATGTTCCTAGGAGAGGGGACAGTTTACAGGGCAGGGGAGGGAGAGCAGTTCTCCCAGCAATAAACTTCTTAGCTGTGTCACATGCATGACATGTGGACTTGCTTGATTATAAAACGAGGCCCTCAGGATGAACCTAAGTGGTGGGGGTGGGGAGCCCCTATATATGGAATATATATGGAAAGGTATAAAGAAAAATGTAACAAATACCTCTTCACCTATCTCCAGCATAAGAATTAGCACATTAAAATGTGGTTGAGGTCCCCTGTGTTTTCTCTGAATCTTCGATAAAGTTTGTTCTGTAAAACTGCCTCATCCTGGGAAAACTGAACAAGCAGTACACTGTCCTGCTCTGGTCCATGAGTGGAAGAATAATAGTGGAAATTGAGATGTTGGTGTGATTCAGTCTTCAGCAAGTACAGGAAATCAGAAGGAGAAGCTACCAAGAGAATGCAGGCCCCAGGGAATTTGCAGAAATCTTGGGCAGAATTTGGATTTCCCATGGATTTGAGATGGTATTCAAAGAATTTCAAGTCGTTTTAAATCTCAGAGGACAGGATACTCCTATATGGCCCTGGGGCTACAGTGGCAAATAGTAGGTGTTCAATAAATATTGTCCCTCTGAAAAAAATAGCTTACAGAGTACTAAATCCATCAAGTGGGTAGGCATAATTTATATAACTATATATGATAGATAACTATTATTAAAGCAACAAAAGAAAGTTAAAAATGAAATTGGGCACATGTCAAGAATATTACAATGCTTCATGGCACTGAAAACAGACTATGGAGAGATAAGCACATAAATATGATGATGACAGCTGGAGTGAGACACCATATAAAAATAAATAAGAAAGTGTAAGCTATGTCTCCAGAAAAACAAACATTTGGATATCTTACACATTAATGATTGACTGAAATTTTTCTTCCAGATGACTAATGCCAAGTAAATAAAAACCATAGGAGCAAGTAGACGAGAAAACCAGGGGAGAATTAACCAGAGTCCTTAGG
>ML107609.1:0-14459 GCA_003697995.1 Taxidea taxus jeffersonii | reverse complement strand
CTGGCTCTGGGAAAAAAGAAATGCACAGTGTAGTATTACAAGCAGGAGGGTCGAAGAGGAGGTAAAGGGCATGAGCCCCAGAGCACAGTGAGCAAAAAAGGCAAAGATAAAACAGAAATAATGGGTCAGAGGACAGAGACTTCATTCCATGCTTTTATTTTAGATAGGAAGAAGGGAAATCCTGCACGATGGTGATATCTGTTTTGGAGGGAAAGAAAAGAATATGAAAAACAGAGTTTTGTTTTGTTTTGTTTTTTTAGTTCCCTATTTTAGAATAAAAAGGAAAAGCAAGCAAAAATAAAAATTCAGAATTCAAAGCAACTGAGATCCAGGTCACTAAATTTCTAAATGTTAAACATTAGGTGTCTTTTGGAGCTCTCTGAAGATGATTGTATTTTCACCCTTCCCTAGTATTTGCTTTGCTCTTTATATTAAAAATACTGTTTGTTGTTGCTAAAATAGAGTTTGATTGTTCGACTTGGATCAACAGGGCAGGCATCTAGATAGCTTGCTTCACTGTTAGTTTTGGAAAGAAGACTACAGAAAGAACAACAAAGGCATATTTAAATGAGTTTTCTTAAGACAGAGATGTAATCAGTATCATATCCTGATTTTAAAAATGCAGAGCTTTGACTTTTACGTGACATCTTTTCAAATGTGCAACTGTGTTTAGAAAATGTTAAGAAAAGTTTTGGCCATTCTGGCAAATCCAGAAGAACTAGTATATATACCAGTATATATCTATATCTATCTATCTATATATATATATAGATATCTATATATAGATATGGATAGGTATACGCACGCACATGCACATACACACTCCTCTATACTGGCAGGTGCAGCTGTCCTTTGATAAGACTTTGGTAGCTAAGGCTTATGGCGGCAGCAGGGATGTGTGCTGTGTGTAGTCTTTATACAATGTTGGTATTCAGTCACACTCAGATATTTCAAAAGTCATTAACTCTGGGAGTTTGAATATGAATATCACAGCAGTGCCAACAGTATCTTCAGCCCTCCGGCAAGCAAGCACAGTGTTTGCAGAAACATTCTGCACCATGGAACGAGCAAAGCCAGTAATGTCCCAAATAATGCTTAACTTTTGGGCCTCTCATTTTTTTTTTTTTTAAGAATTTATTTATTTATTTGACAGAGATCACAAGTAGGCAGAGAGGCAGGCAGAGAGAGAGAGAGGGAAGCAGGCCTCCCGCCAAGCAGAGAGCCCGATGCGGGGCTTGATCCCAGGACCCTGAGATCATGACCTGAGCTGAAGGCAGAGGCTTTAACCCACTGAGCCACCCAGGCGCCCCGGCCTCTCATTTTTTTAAGAAAGATTTTTATTTATTTGAGTGACAGTGGGAAAGTGAGAGAGAGGGTGCACAAGCCCTGGGAGAGGCAGAGGCAGACTCCCCACTGGGCAGGGAGCTGGATGAGGGACTGAATCCCAGGGCACTGAGATCAGGACGGGAGCTGAAGGCAGAGGCTTAATGGACTGAGCCACCCAGGTGCCCTCAGGGGCTCTAAATTTTAATACATTATCTCTAAGGAAAAATACTTAGGTCCCATTAGAGACTGTGGCAACCAAGGATTCTCTGTGAGCACATTTCTTCCAAGTCATTATCTCTACTACTGAATTCACTTGCTAAAACCACACGTTATTTCTGAACCTTCATGTGGTAAATAAACTCCTAGGTGACATACAGATGATTCTCACAATTTGCAGTGTCCCTAGAAAAAGAGAGGAAGAGCCCTAAATTAACCATCATGTAGCGGTGGTATTCCCAGTATTATTTTTTTTCTGTCCCATGTCAGCTTTTTCTATAGCCCAAGCCTATGAACTGTGGTTATTGACCCAAATTCCCAAATAAAACAGAGCTATAGCCAAGAACACAGGGTAATTAAAATCAAGTTATGTTAAATGTTTAAAACCAGCAAATACGACTTCATAACTAACGTGCACACCTGTTGCGTGGTGAATGACATGCATACAAATGGCTTGTTTACAAAAGTTGGTTGAAGTCAGCATACATAGATAAAGTCACTAATCTACAAATGATTGTTGAACAAGAGTCTCATTTGGGCCCAGGGTTCTTGGGAAAACATTAAACATTCTAAAAAGTACAGTTTCTATATAACTGAAGTTTACTCCTAAAAGTACTCAATCTTTGATCAACTGTCATTGTATTCTATGGTCTTTTGCCTTTGTAAATAGACTGTAAGTGACATAATCCTTCCTTTCTAAACACTGTTGCTGCCACTGTCAACACTTTTGTGCCCCAGTGGACTCTTGGCCCCCAGCTGATGATGAAGTATTTGTTGAGTGACGGTATTGTATGTATATTTGCATCTATATCATTTGATTGCAGGATGGTATGTCGTTTTGGTTGTTAAATACGCCTTTTTTTTTTTTCTTTTGAGGGAGGCTCTTTTCCTTAGGCATTTTTGCCTTTCCTTCTTTCTACTCTTGACTTCCTGCCTATAGCTGTCTGTACTCTCCCCATATTTGTTTCACACATGTTATTAATTAAGAAATCAGGTAACTGAAGTTTGGTAGAATTACTTATAAATTCAGAATAAAGAGACTCTGGGTAAGGTTTGAGGGCATCCATGATAAATGAGGTTCAAAAATTTTGTAGCATTGTTCTGGTTTTTGTTTATCTTCTAGAGAATTGAAATCACTAGGTCATGATGTGTTTATATAATGAATAAGTAAACAGTTACAATAAAATATATACAGTCATATTTAAAGATCCTCTTATCTAAAAAACTTTTTTTGTGATACATATATGTAACATACAATTTATCATCATAAGTGTGCAATTCACTAGTGTTAAGTATAACCCCATTGTTGTGTGACCCATCTCTAGAATTCTTTTCATTGTGAAAGTTGACATTCTGTTCCCATTTAGCAACTCCCAATTTTCCCCTGCTCCCAGCAGGTAACAACCACTATTCTTTCTTTCTCTATGAATCTCACTACCCTAGGCAACCCATATAAATGGAATCATGCATTATTTGTCTTTTGGCTTATTTTACTGAGCATAATGTCCTCAAGCTTCATCCTTGCCGCAGCATGTAAATACCTCTCATTTGTTTTGTCATCATTAAATTTTTAAAAAGATTTTATTATTTATTTGAGAGGGAAAGAGAGAGAGTGAGCTTGAGTGGGGGGAAGGGGCAGAGGGAGAGGGAGAGGGAGAAACAGACTACTCGCCGAGTGCGGAGCCCAATGCAGAACTCATTGAGATTGTGACCTGAGCTGAAGTCAGATGCTTAACCAACTGAGCCACCCAGACGTCCCATAATTAAATTTTTAATATCAAAACATCTGTCATTGAAAGCCAAGGTCATGAGATGTATACCCATATATATGATGCTAGGAAAAGCTGAGGTAGTATAAATGTGCCCATAAGACAGACAAGACTTCCTAAGGACTCAGTTGTGTATAGTATGGCATATCACTACACTGGAATATTATGGTGACATCTAGAAAGATGAGGCAGATCCAGATGTTTTACCTTGGTAAACAGTATGATGACGGTTTTATATAAAACACATATGTGTATGCATAGAAGTATATACCTAGAATAGTTAAAAACAGTTATCTCTGGGGCACCTGGGTGGCTCAGGCTGTTAAACATCTCATTTTGTCTTGGGTTGTGATCTCAGGGTCCTGGGATGGAGCCCTGTGTTGGGCTCTATGCTCAGTGGGGAGTCTGCTTGAAGATTCTCTCCTTTTGCCCCTCTCCTCTCTCTCTCTCTCTCTCTCAAATAAATAACATATTTTTAAAAAATCATTCTTTTTGGTAGTGGGATTTATCGTTCAAATTTGACTTTTTACTTCCTTGAATTGTCTTAGAACTTTGGCATCTACATTATTTCACAACCAGGAAGAAAAAACAGTAATAACATTTTCATTTTTAAAAAAAAAGGAAATGACAATAATGATGAGGTAATGGTAGACTGGTGACCTGTCCACAAAAACGAAAAACAAAAACACTTTGCTGAGAAAAGTCTATTTCAGGTTTAGTTTATGTTACTTTCTCATATCAATCCTACATTCTAAGCCAATTAAACAAACAAATAAACAAACAAAAACCAATAAAAGTTTCAGACATACAAGAATGAGTCAGTCTGAAAAATATTTTCAGGTACACTTTTCATTTTTGCGGAGTTGAAAAACAGCGCCCTTTGTAGGTAATGATGTGATAAGAAAGTTCTTAAGGCAGACACTCAGGCTATAGAGCCCTATGAGTTTACAAAAAGCCTCTTCAGAACATGAATAAATGGGAAGGAAGCGAATATACCTAGCAACCATATTTCAAAGGACTCTGCAGTGAGTCTCAAATTTTCCACCCAAGTCTCTGAAATGTTTTTCACCTTATACAGCCAGCACCTGTAACAATGGACAGGTATTTGAAGAATGGAAGGTCAGTTGTATGCCTAGAGATAGGATTGTGAAGTGTTTTTATAGACTCTGGCTTAAGGAATAAAAAATGAAAAAAAGACAACACTGGACACACTCTGTAGGGATCTGGATTTACAGCAAGAAACAGAGAAAGGTTTCTGATGCAAAGCTGTCATAAAAATGCTTCTTCCTTTAAAATGTGCGAAAGACAAACAACTTTTTCCTAAACCACAGAAAATACAAACAACAAAATCCCCATCGAAGAAGACATCTCTAATAGAACAATGGAAATACCACTGGCATGTCTATATGCCCATAGTTATAACATACTTGGGTTTGAAGAAACTCTAAGAATTACTTAACTCAGCTTTTTAATCTTTAAATGAGGAAAAGTATGATATATATTAATAACCTTGTTCCCAGTGTGTCTATTTAAGGTATTTTAATACACATGTAGATATTTTACTGGATAACCAAAAAATCTCACGTCAGTTTCCATTCCTAATTTTGTGGTTTGGTACCAAAGAGTCCCTGAGACATACAGACTTCTCAATGTTTGGAAGCTAAAATGAACCAGACTCCAAATGACTTAAGCCATCTTCAGAATGCAAATACAAAACTAAATTTCTGTCTACAACAGTTTCACCTGTGCTTGCTTCTAACATACAATCAGAATCTTTGTTACTTTGGGGCTTTGACTTGGTTTTCAGGTGCTCCTTATCACCAAAAGGGCAAAAATGAGAGTTTTCATCTCTTAGGTATGGATTAGAGTGTGGGGGGGTGGGGAATAAAATTTTCGGGGCACATCTGGTCCACTGTTTATTTTTGTCTGGCCCTCAGGCTAAGAATGATTTTACATCTTTAGAGGTAAAAAGACTATTAAGCTTTCCAGGAGAACAGTTGCTCACAATGTTGGGGACATTGCCTCTTGGCCCATAAGCCTAAATATTTACTATCTGAAGCTCCAGAAGAAGTTTGCTGACCCCAATGTAGAGTAGAAAGATTTAGAACTAGACAGAAGGCAAAAATATTTGAGTGACTTTTCAGACTGTAAGACCTTGCGCTGGCTGAAGATCCTCACTGGGTCTCCATACTCTTACTCACATGGTCTCTTTGTCATTTGACTCATGTTTATGTTTCATGCCATACTGTAGTTATTTAAGAAATCCTAATAAACCTAATTTAATTTGTACAGCATGCAGAGAATAGCACTGTGATTTGCTTTGGAAGAAACCAATCTGGGTCATGATGAAGGGAAGTCATTATGATGTTTACAACTTTCTTAATGTTAAACCCAAAGTTTAACCAAAACAGTTTATGAATGGCTGTGGCTCTTCTGATGGAGTCAAGAACCATCTCTACAGCAAGGGTCTTGATATGACTTTAAACTGGTGTATAGTCTCAAAGCAGACAATAAAGATGATGTTGTGTCTCCACTCTGATACCTCTCAACTACCTTCCCCAGGACCTTACAAGTCATGGATGTTCACCCAGGCTGTTGCCTGATATCTGAAGACCCACAGTAAGAACTGAGAATGTTCCTTTAGCATAAAGACACAGCAATATGCAATGGGGCTGACAGAGAGCCACAAAAAGTTGGAAACACCATTGTAACACATATATGGAAGTGTAGTGGGCCCATAATGGGCAAATTATAACTGAATAAAAGAACCAGGGAGGAAGGATGCTATTCAAGATTTCAAGACTTACTATCCAAAGCTTTAGGAATGAAGTCACTGTGGTGTTGGTGTAGAGATGGAACAACATAAAGAACCAAGAAATAAACCTGCCATATATCTATATATGTTATATATACCCCATATTATATATATGACATATATACATGGAATATTACATATGTCATATATATATCATATTATATATATGTTATATATAATATATATTATATATAATTTTTAAAAAAGATTTATTGATTTATCTTATAGTGTTCGTTTGCACAAGAGGAGGTGGGCAGAGGGCAAGGGAGAAACAGAAGCTCAAGCAGACTCCGCACTGAGCTTGATCACACAACCCGAGATCATGACCCTGAGATCATGACCTGAACTAAAACCAAGAGTCAGATGCTCCACCGACTGAGCCACAGAGGCACCCTTGAACCTGCCATATGTTGAAACCTTACATATGACTGAGCCAGCAAAGCAGATCCCTGGGGAAAGGACAGATGTGCATTTAATGGTGCTGAACCAATTGGTTACACATCTAGAAAACAATGTGAAGTTTCTCCAACTTATACTTTTCAAAAGGCCAATGCCAAATGGCCTAGGACTGAAGTGAAAAAGAAAATTTTTAAACTTTTTGAAGAAAATTTAAGAGTATTTCTTTATGACCTCAGGGTAGGGAAGGGTACCTTAAACATAATGCAAAAGAACATACTCTCAATGAAAAGATTGATATATTTTAGGAATCAATAAGAAAAAGACAAAACAATGGACAATAGTTATGATCAGTCATTTCACAGAAGAGGGAACACAAACAGCCCATAAATAGATACAAACGTGCTCAATACCTTTAGTGACCAGAAAAACTGCAAGTTTAATCCAAACTCAGGTGTGACTTCATGCACACCATTTTCACAAAAATTGAAAGTGGGTTGCAGAATGGCAAAAATTAAGTCCTGCAGCACCAGCTATTGGTGACGATCAAGAGAAATTGAAGCTCATATGTTGCAGAAGACACTGCACGCTGTTTTCCTACATGAACATAATATTTCCTAATTGAGATAAACATATGCATACTATATCCCATAGCCTTCTAGAATATGCTCTAGAGAAACCCTGACATGAGTGCACCAGGACAGATGTACAAATGTGTTCAGTGCCCTGTTGTTTGTAATAGTGAAAATAGAAAATCTCCACATATGCTTCAAGGTAGGATGGAAAAATAAATATATATGTATATTTATATATTTGTTTAGAAATATATATATTTTTTAGAAATATATATTATATATATATATCTAGAAATATATATATATATATAGTGAAACTATAAAGAAAAAAAAATTAAAATGAAATTCCAGGTCACGTTTGGTGGCCGGGAGATTGTGGGAAGGGAGCTCAGTTGTGGGGGTCATGCTGGTATTTCAAAGGCACTGATAATATCCTATATCTTAGAGCACGCACACATTCGGGAGTTTGTTTTGTATTCTTTACACTGAAATAGGAGTCTGGTGTTTGAATCCCTGCTCCACTATTTCCTAGGTGACCAAAACTTCCTGAGTTTTCAGTTTCTTCATTTGGAAAATGGGGCAGTGATTAAAAAAAAAAACAACAACAAAACCTTCCTTCTGGGTTCACAGGAAGCTTAGCTGATGAGATGAGAACCCCTTAACATCAAACACCAGCGTGTCAGGGGTGTTCTCAACATTATTACCGTGTTCTAGTTTGACCTCACTGTGCCTACAAATCGCCTGGAGCCTTGTTAAAAGGCAAATTCTGATTCAGTGAGTGTGAGGTGGGCCCCGAGAGCCTGCAGTTCTAGCAAATTCCCAGGTGGAACTCATGGTATCAACAGAAGGATCCGAATATTCCTTTACTCCTATTGTTCCCACACTGACTCACTTTGGCTGCCTTCCTGGTCCTTTTCCTTCTGCTCTCTCATCTTCTCTTATTATTGCTGTCCTCTGGCTGGTCCCCTTCCCAATCTATCAAAATCCTGCTCGTTCTGTAGACCCCAAATCAAGTTGATTGCACATTAGAATTGCCTGGGAAGCTCTTAAAACCTGTGAAGTCCCAGGCTACACTCCAGACCAACTAAATCATGACTTCTAGAGGCTGAACTCAGTTGTCATATTTTTTAAAGCTGCCCTGATGATTTCCACTGGAAGCCCAGGGGGAGAACTTCTGCCCTAGGGTCTCAACTGAGTAGCTCCTAATCTTCCCAGAAATGATGCGGTGACTCACCAAGACAGTTCTCTTATGGCATTTGGCATCTTACTGTTTTATTTAGTTATCTAGGTCCTTGCCCTATTCTACTTCATCAAATGAAATTTCCTGGAAGGTAGAGACATGTCTTGGTAATCTTTAAAGCTCATGTTACTCACAAGAGAGCATTTTGAACGAGATTTCAAAAAAATATTTCTTGTATTGAGTTGTGTACTAGTATGAGTTTTAAGATTTTTTTTTTAAATTTATTTATTTGTTAGAGAGAGAGAGCACAGGCAGACAGAGTGGCAGGCAGAGGCAGAGGGAGAAGCAGGCTCCCTGCCGAGCAAGGAGCCCGATGTGGGACTCGATCCCAGGACGTTGGGATCATGACCTGAGCTGAAGGCAGCTGCTTAACCAACTGAGCCACCCAGGCGTCCCCTAGTATGAGTTTTAATCATGAGATGGAACATAGTAATATCAGTGATAAATATTTAAAAAGTAATTTATTTGCTTCCATGCTATTTTAATTTCAGTTGATAATAATCTCAGGTATAAATTAATATTCTCAAAAACCATACACATCTCTGGGATTATTTACAACTGTAAAAATAATTTTCAACATAAAATATCAATTCTGGGGCTCCTGGGTGGCTCAGTCAGTTAAAGGTCTGCCTTCAGCTCAGGTCATGATCCCAGGGTCCTTGGGATCAAGCCCCACATTGTGGGGGGGGCGGTTCCCTGCTCAGCAGTGAGTCTGCTTCTCCCTCTGCCCCTCCCCCCTGCTCATACTTGCACACACACACACTCTCTCTCTTTCTCTTCTGAAGTAAATAAATAAAATCTTTAAAAAATTCATTTCTGTAATTATGGAGTATAATAAAAACATTTTAAGTCCTGAGGCACTGAAAATAAATTATCTGTTATAAAGAATATCATAACGTTTGTGCTATTGCAGATATTACCAATATAGAACAACAGGATTTTATTCTTGAGTGTTAGCTTCAATATATTGATTAGACTGTTTAAAATTGTGAAATAAAAAAATATATATCAGGCCTTTACACTTCAAGATAACACATGAAGTTTTAAACAATTTTCATTAAGTAACCAAATCTACGTTTCTGCCTAAAGAAACTTCTGTTTCTTATTTGGAATATAATTGAATCTTTCCATAATTTTCATTTACCAAATGAACCAAAAGGACATATGAATCCTGTTTCTCATCACTGCTGTTGCACGTGTACCCAGGTCATTAGTCAAGCATACTGGAAATACTAAAAACAGTTTTGATTTTTAAGGTTTGTGTTCTTGTGTGCACACACATTCACAAACACACTTGACATTACGCGTTTTTGTTCTGAGGACTCAGACACAGCGAGGGAATGTCATAGGTTCCTTCATTAAACATTTCCCTGATTAAACAGGGAAGCTACATATAAACAACTTAAGAGACAAAGGGTGGCTGAGGCAAGTCGAGGAATAAAATTGGAAAATCCCTGTGTTCTTGGTCCTGTGTCCAGCTGGGCAATTGTTGGGTAACAGGATTAAGCAAAGAAAGAGGCATTCATAAGGAAAGCACAAATGAGAAATTCCGTTAGCCTATCCCTAGAAACTACAAAATTCTGTATTTTTGAGCCATCCTTTGCAAGGGCCCCTTCATGTATAGCAGATTAAGTAATGTTTGTGAGAGTCTCTAGCAGGACTGTAGTGAAGAAGAGGAGGGAAGAGAAGGGGAGAAGGAAAAAAAGTGAGGTAGGAGGAAAGATGGAGAGAAATAGAAGAAAAGAGAGCAACAAGCATAACACCATGGCATCTAAGAATAATACCTTAGATTTATTGAACATTTGCATGCCCAGATATTGCTCTTAGTATGCTATTTCTATAAACTCATTTAATCCTTACAACATATTATAGATAAGAGAAAATCAAGGCATCGAAAGACTAAATGATTTTCTCAAGGTCACCCAGGTCATAAAAAATGGAAACTGGATTTGAATCCAGGTAGTTTAGATCTACTATGTGTTATCAAAATGACACCCAATGATATGCATGCTGTAAATTGCTGCTCTCCTGGAGAAGGCAAGCTCCATGGTGCCAAAGATCTTCTCATTTCCTCAGGACTGCATGCCCAGCTTCCATTTAAAAGTGAATGTGAGTTAGTGAATATTTATTAAGTCTCTTACTATGTGCCTGACACTGGTCTAAGTGCTGGAGATCCAGCAGTGAACATTCCACATCCACTCAAGCTTATGTTCTAGGGAGATGTGCTTGATATGTAGAAAATATGTATGGAGAATGATTACTGAAAATAAAATGAACTAGGGCCTAAAAATAGACTTTGCTTCTGTCATATAGGGCTCTTTTTTTTTTTTTTTAAATGTTAGTAAACCAATACCATCGGTCCAACACAGACAGTAAACTTCAGGTGCCAAAGAAAGACAGTGATAGTTAAAGAAGGTAGGGCTTCAAGAAATACACAGAGCAAAAACTGTAACATTTGACAGGAAGGACAATGAAATAGGAAAAAACATGGGAATAGCCACAAAGAAAGTACAGACACATGTAAATGACAGAGTTGTCCGAACACAGGTGAACTACATAGCTCAGGTAAGCTAGAACTTGTGAATGCCTTGCTGTTGACACCCTACAATGTTACCCTACATTCGAAACATCGAGTTCCAATGAACCTTTATTTAATAGTACATGGTAGTACAATAATTCTGGAAAGGAATTCTGCACCTGGGATTTCATGCTGCTAACCAACCTTGAAATCAAACTGCTAAAGAGGGCTTAGTGCACTGGCAAATCTTGAAGTCCCTTTTCACCAGTGTTCAGGTTAATGGTTAAGGGTTGGTATTCAGAGTACACCAAAGTTTCTTTTAGTTAATAATACATCATATCATGAGGTCTGAAGGCTCTGTCAAAACAAGTAATGGCAAACTAGACCAAAGCCTCATTCGGAAATGGAGGATGCTTTGGAGAAAATGAGCCCGCTTATCTGTTTCCAGTAGACAGGAGTCGTTCATTTCAGTTGGAGAACTATATCCAACGGGAATGCCTGAGTCTCACTGATGAGTTTGAAACCTATGCTCCATTTAGGATCCTTCCTATTTTACAGTTATTTCTCTCTGATGCCTGTAGTAACATCAGGTATTTCTCAGTTTTGAGAATGAACTATTTGTTTCTTTAAACACAGGACCCCATACCTTGGATTACACAGTCTATTGAAATCAAGGTCAACTGGAAACTAATGCTCTGCTTCCATTCTTCTTTGTGTGCCTTCAGATTTCAACTGAAACCACTGAGTGAATGTGAGTTGGGGTTGTGACAATTTGCTTTCCAACCCCAAATATGTCAGACTTTCTTTCTTCCTTTCTCTTTCGTTTTCTTTTCCTTCCTTCCTTTCTTTTCTCTTATGTTCAGTTTTGAATTTTGATTCCACTCAGCTATGTTGCCTCTATTATATTACTGTTAAAATTTTACCAACAAGGAAATTTTTTTATTCCTTCTCAGTGGAAATGTTTCATGCCTTAAAACTATTCATGAACTTGTAAATAGGAAGAGATCATGACCTGAGCTGAAATCAAGAGTCAGCTGCCCAGTTAACTGAGTCACCCAGGTGGCCCTCCCCTGGTTAGTTCTTTTGGGGGCTATTTGGTTTTAGAAAAAAGATTCATTAAGATAACATCTCAATCCAACTTTATAAAATGCGTTTGTTCAAGCAAAACTATTTTAAAAACCAA
The DNA here is from genome assembly GCA_003697995.1 of Taxidea taxus jeffersonii. Lineage (NCBI taxonomy): Eukaryota > Metazoa > Chordata > Mammalia > Carnivora > Mustelidae > Taxidea > Taxidea taxus. The sequence goes on along the minus strand of ML107609.1, from coordinate 2,421 downwards.
ACAAGACACTTTGTGATTTTCACATTAAAATTAAATGTGAAAAATGCAATTTCTAACCTAAGTCTAAGTAAATGTAAGGGAAAAATTCTTTCAAATTTCCTGCAAGGTTGAAAATTTCTATAATAGAATTGTAGGGAAAAAAAGCAAAACAAAACTAAGTAAAAAATAAGCAGAGATGTTACCTTTGCAGTTGAAAACTGAAGTCATAACCACTATTGTGAGTTAATGTCATGTACCTGATTATAGAGACGAATTTACAAGTGCAAAGCACAGAGAACTAAGATGTTCTTTTAGTTCTCTTAGAGAATCCTGCTTTTGGGGTGTGCATAGGTTTCTAGAATTAATAATCTAGAGGAGAAATGTTTTAGCTCTATGTGTGTTGCTGACGGGGATCAGACACCTCAAAATATGCCACTTTGGTATAAGGACTATTTTGAGGGGAAGGCAACTGAGAAAAGAGATGTGCTCTCTGCCCTCTCTTGATCTGCTCAAAGCAAAGCATGTATGTCCCTTGAGAAGGTGTTCTCCCTTCCCACATACCAGGAAGAGGAGAAAAACTCTTACTACCAGGGACAGTACTGAGATGAGTCTGCATACATAAACTTTAATAAATAACTCTTATCTACCATTAGTTTCCTGTAGTAGTTTCTACTACATGTTTACCACCCACAAGTCCCAACCCCCTTTTCCCTGTCAGTCACTTCACCATAATTTATTTCCCTTTGTTGAAATAGTATGTAATCCCCAAGTCTAACCACCTCCTCGGGTTTTTCAATTCTTTATTTATTTATTTATTTTTTTAATTTGTCAGAGAGAGAGGGAGAGAGAGCGAGCGAGCACAGGCAGACAGAGTGGCAGGCAGAGGCAGAGGAAGAAGCAGGCTCCCCACCGAGCAAGGAGCCCGACTCGGGACTCGATCCCAGGATGCTGGGATTATGACCTGAGCCGAAGGCAGCTGCTTAACCAACTGAGCCACCTAGGCGTCTCGGGTTTTTCACTTCTTTTCTGTGAGTTCTCTGTGCATGTAAAAATATTACCATCACATAAAAGTCATATGCTATTCTTCTGTTAACCTATCTTTTGTCAGTTTAATTCACAAGCCTCTGGCATACAACCTAAGAGGGGAGAAGAAAAGATTTTCCTCCCCTACCCTGCCAAAGCACCTGCTATCAATGATTTTGTGAGTCTGAGCAGTTTCATAAGTTCTAGCACCTGTGTTTGCTAGAAACATCCACCATTACCTTTCTTATTTTCTAAAAGTGGGCAACTATTAAATTCACATGCATTCTTTAAGCACTTATGGTGTGCCATAGCTATGTTTGGAACCGTGAAAAAACCCCACTGTGGGCCAGCCTCCAAGGAGCCAACAATGTGGAACAGAAGAGAGATGAGAATCAACGAGAGAACAAGTAATGATGGAAATGCTATGCCCAAGGAGTGCTATCTGAGACCATGGAGAAAAGGAGGTGCCTGGGACTGCCTATACCTGGGAAAGACTCTCTGAATGCCTGAATGAATATTCTAATGGAAAGTAGCTTTACATAAAAGATGGGGGTGGGGGACCAGCCCCTGCATAGAACTATATATATACATATATACACATGTAAACATACCAAATTGTTTCTGCTCTTTCTCTTTCCTTGAATACCCAGATCACAGAAAGAGATGTCTTAAGATGGTAGGGTGGGACAACTCAGCCCACCAACTCAGCCCAGTTGGCTCTACCAGTATTTAGCCTTGTGTACCTGGAAAAGGCTTCACTCCTGATCCTCAGCTTGGTCAAAGCCACTTCTAAAGAAGGTAGCACCTTCTACCTCCAGCATTCTATGATGAGGTCCAACTCCGTTATGCATACACAATGGGCTGCCTTGAAGGCTGTGTATAAACACGCAATGTAATTTACTAATTTACATATAATATGTAAAGATAAGCACTTACCTCAATTTACCTGTCCTAAAAATCACTAAAGGCATGACTCATCTTTCTAGTTTCTTTCTTTCTTCCTTTTTTTTTTTTTTGGTATTTTTATCTGCACAAGAATTACCCAGGAAAAGTTCAAGCCCTTCTGAACTTCTCCCTACACCAGTCCTCATTCTGATTCAGTGAATCTGGGCTGGGCTCAGGATGTTGCATATTTACGTTCCCTCAGGTGATTCTGATGCCCTGGGTTGTTGTCCTGAGTTGTGGGCAACAATTCAGGAACACTGAAGAAGGGGATTAAGCCTGACCCTGAGCCATTTCTCTGGCTGAGTACTTTCAGAGATTTTAGGGAAGTTTCAAATCAATCTCTTTGGAATGCTTCAGATTAGAGATAAATCCCTTAGATCTGTTTTGATCCAGTCATAGTTGTAGGCCGAACCAAAATGAACTACAATAGGGCATTGACTATCTGGTTATATTTAAATCTCTAAAATACTTTTT
>ML107608.1:43268-58993 GCA_003697995.1 Taxidea taxus jeffersonii | reverse complement strand
AGGTGTAGGGTTAGGTTGTGTATTTGAGACCTTTCCTGTTTCTTGAGATAGGCTTGTATCGCTATATATTTTCCTCTCAGGACTGCCTTTGCTGTGTCCCACGGATTTTGGACCGTTGTGTTTTCATTATCATTTGTTTCCACGGTTTTTTTTCAATTCTTCTTTAATTTCCTGGTTGACCCATTCATTTTTTAGAAGGATGCTGTTGAGCTTCCATGTATTTGTGCTCTTTCCACATTTCCTCTTGTGATTGAGTTCTAGCTTCAGAGCATTGTGGTCTGAAAATATGCAGGGAATGATCCCAATCTTTTGATACCTGTTGAGACCTGATTTATGACCCAGGATGTGATCTATTCTGGAGAATGTTCCATGGGCACTAGAGAAGAATGTGTATTCTGTTGCTTTGGGATGGAATGTTCTGAATATATCTGTGATGTCCATCTGCTCCACTGTGTCATTTAAGACCTTTATTTCCTTGTTGATCTTTTGCTTGGATGATCTGTCCATTTCAGTGAGGGGTGTGTTAAAGTCTCCAACTATTATTGTATTCTTGTCAATGTGTTTCTTAGATTTTGTTATTAGTTAGTTTATATAGTTGGCTGCTCCCATGTTAGGGGCATAGATATTTAAAATTGTTAGATCTTCTTGTTGGACAGACCCTTTGAGTATGATATAGTGTCCTTCCTCATCTCTTATTATAGTCTTTGGCTTAAAATCTAATTGATCTGATATAAGGATTGCCACCCCAGCTTCCTTCTGATGTCCATTAGCATGGTAAATTGTTTTCCACCCCCTCACTTTCAATCTGGAGGTGTCTTCAGGTCTAAGATGAGTTTCTTGTAGGCAGCATATGGATGGGTTTTGCTTTTTTATCCATTCTGAAACCCTGTGTCTTTTGATTGGGGCATTTAGCCCATTTATGTTCAGGGTAACTATTGAGAGATATGAATTTAGTGCCATTGTATTGCCTGTAAGGTGATTGTTACTGTATATTGTCTCTGTTCCTTTCTGGTAATACTTTTAGGGTCTCTCTTTGCTTAGAGGACCCCTTTCAATATTTCCTGTAGAGCTGGTTTGGTGTTTACAAACTCTTTCAGTTTTTGTTTGTCCTGGAAGCTTTTTATCTCTCCTTCTATTTTCAATGATAACCTATCTGGATAAAGTATTCTTGGCTGCATGTTTTTCTCGTTTAGTGCTCTGAATATATCATGCCAGTTCTTTCTGGCCTGCCAGGTCTCTGTGGATAAGTCTGCTGCCAATCTAATATTTTTACCATTGTATGTTACAGACTTCTTGTCCCGTGCTGCTTTCAGGATTTTCTCTTTGTCGCTAAGACTTGTAAACTTTACTATTAGATGGCGGGGTGTGGACCGATTCCTATTGATTTTGAGGGGTATTCTCTGCACCTCCTGGATTTTGATGCTTGTTCCCTTTGCTATATTAGGGAAATTCTCTACAATAATCCTCTCCAGTATACCTTCTGCTCCTATTTCTCTTTCTTCTTCTTCTGGAATCCCAATTATTCTAATGTTGTTTCATCTTATGGTATCACTTATCTCTCGAATTCTCCCCTCGTGGTCCAGTAGTTGTTTGTCTCTCTTTTGCTCAGCTTCTTTATTCTCTGTCATTTGGTCTTCTATATCACTAATTCTTTCTTCTGCCTCATTTATGCTAGCAGTAAGAGCCTCCATTTTTGATTGCACCTCATTAATAGCTTTTTTTATTTCAACTTGATTAGACTTTAGTTCTTTTATTTCTCCAGAAAGGGCTTTTATTTCTCCTGACAGGGTTTCTCTAATATCTTCCATGCCTTTTTCGAGCCCTGCTAGAACCTTGAGAATCGTCGTCCTGAATTCCACATTTGACATATTACCAATGTCTGTATTGATTAGGTCCCTAGCCTTCAGTCCTGCCTCCTGTTCTTTTTTTTGTGGTGAGTTTTTCCGCTTTGTCATTTTGTCGAGATAAGAATCCGCTCTTCTCCTTGTTAAGTGAACTTGGTCTTGGCTGGATTTCTTTGATCTTCTGGGGGAGGGGCCTGTTGTAGTGATTCTCAAGTGTCTTTGCCCCAGGCGGAATTGCACCACCCTTACCAGGGGCCGGGCTAAGTAATCCTCTCAGGTTCACTTTCGGCAGCTTTTGTTCCCTGAACTCTTTCTGTAGAGTTCTGGAGGACGGGAATGAAAATGGCAGCCTCCCAATCTCCGGTTCAGAGGAGCCGAGAGCTAGGGGCTCCAGTCTTCAGTGCGCCTTTTAGAAAGTCGTCGATTTTCTGTTTCTAGAATTGTTGTTTTTCTTCTCTTCAATCTCCTGTTGGATTCGTAGGTGTTTGGAATGGTTTGATAGGCTATCTAGCTGATCTCCTGGTGCCTGATGTCGTCTCAGCCTGCTACTTCTCCGCCATCTTGACTCCTCCCCCATAACAATGAACAAATCTAGTAATCAGATCATGGTTTCTAATACCATTCTCCAACAAAAGGAACCAGGGCTTCTTGGAGAAATGACTGCATACAGGACCTGGTAATCGAGGTGACCATCTGTATTAGCTAGTCGGCTCTATCCAGAGGAAAAGCATGCTTCCCGTATCTTTACAACAGGAGGTAGTTGTACAAATTCCTTCTCAACTTTTAACCAAGCTAATTTTTTAACATGGGCCCGAATTGAAGAGTGGGAAGGTCCACCATTGATGCTTTTCTTCAAACTTGTCCTGGGTTCCCAAAAGGAACAACTGGCCTTTGTGCAAAAGTTGAAAAGATGCCTTTAGTTCATAGCTAGACGTGTCTTTATGAAAGTCTGGGGCTTGGGATCTTTGCATAAAAAAATGGCTTTTAAGTCAGAAGACTTCTCCCTCTATTCCATGGGTCTGTGAATGATACACCATTGAGGAGGAGGAATGACCTATAAAGTACAATAAGAAGCAAGACAATATCCAAAAACTTAAGAGATAAGATGAAGAAATTTCTGCAAGGCCAGAGGCCATGGCTGAGCCTATTAGATGCTCATCTACCTCTAAATTGATATTATCTCTCATGAATCATGGAACCAAGCTCTAAATGGAAGCTTTACTCTGCTCTTAACAACAAACTAATACATCACGGTTATGTCAGAGTCACTGAAATGACCGCACCAATGCCCAGGACTTTTCATGGCTATGGTTTTCATGGCTACTGAACTCAAATTGAATGTCTCTTGTCTTGGAAACCTAGTATCTGACCCTTTCTGCTCACCTCCTACCAGAAAAGCCTCCTTTGTTCCCATCCTATTCTTCTTCTTTGTTCTGCCAAATTTATTTTTATAGTTTCCAGTGTTTTGTAGGATGGCCCCTCTGGTTTGTTCATGTATATGTGTGTGTTCACTTTCTTTCCCTCTTATCTATGGGTTGTCACAAGCCTACGTCCCCTGGCCAAATACAAACCTAGAAGTTTTCAGTCCTTGAAAAAAGGATGGAGCTTTTTCCATGCATCAGACAGGCAGGTGATGGACTGATCTAAATACACAGGGCAATAATAAGCAATAAGAATTGTAGAAGTGAGTATCTAAGAGCTTATTAAATATCCAGTCCTGAGCAAAAGATATTATTTCCTTTAATCTTTACACTGTTGAAAATTGGTGCTCCTCTTTTCCCAATTCTACATGAGAAGAAACTAAGGCGTAGGAAGTCTAAGGACAGGGTCGAAGACTGTATAATTTGGTCACCTTTCAGAACAGTGCCCATGGGAAAGGGGCCTATGGGATCTGCGGGAGGGAGCTGGCTATGTCTTTTTTGATCTGCGTGCTGGTGATAGAGTGCTGTTTACTCTATGAGATTTCATCAAGGTTTGTATGCTTTATATGTATATTATACTCACTAGATATGTAAGCTTTATAATGTTAGGTAATAATTTTTTTTTAAGATTTTATTTATTTATTTGACAGAGAGAGATCACAAGTAGGCAGAGAGGCAGGCAGAGAGAGGGAGAGGGAAGCAGGCTCCCCGCTGAGCAGAGAGCCCAATGTGGGACTTGATCCCAGGACCCTGAGATCATGACCTGAGCCGAAGGCAGCAGCTTAACCCACTGAGCCACCCAGGCACCCCATCAGGTAATAATTTTTAAAATAACTTGTTCACGGTCTCAGCGGAAGATCCAAAACAATGCACATCTTCCTGTCTCCAGCACCCAAAGATTTTAGTGGAGCCCTGCCTTCTGTCTGATAGCCTCAGGGTGTGCTGGGGAATATAGGGCATTCGCTGAAGAGCTGAGGGTTTTGCTGTCTGAATCATCTTCTCAGGGAAATGAACAGCTCCCTGATGCAGTGGGAAAAAGTCCAGCAAACACTCCCTGCAGGAAAAATACTTACTATGAATCTGGGAGAAGAGGATGTCAAAGTTGAACTGGTCTCCCCAGTTGGCTGCAACAAGACCCAAGACTTGGTATCCAGGAGCTTCGGCACTGTTCGAGGGTGATGACTTGGCACCCAAGGTGCCAAGTCAAATCCAAATCCAAAAAACCAAGTTTGGATTTTGTTCCCTCCTGAGTCTGGTTCCAGTGAACTTGATTGGACTCTAATTCTATGACCCTGGCCTGGCATTAGAATAGAAAGGAGGCTAACCTTTGGTTCTGAGTTAGGTTGCCCCTCCCCAGCCCTCTCCCCCTCCTCCACCAAAAGAGAAAGAGAGAGAGAGGAAGGAAACAATATCTAAGACAAAGGCATGATAGAAAAAAAATTAGAGAAGCTTCAAACCAAAAGTGCTAGTCAGAGAGGTGAAAACCTATAGCATACAGTAGACTTGAAACCGCAGGAAACAAAACAAATTGTGAAGGCTCTTGGTTTTTTATTAGAGGCGATGTCTGGAGAGATTTTTGAGGTGCTATGATTGTATCCCTGGGTAACAGCAGACCATGGAGGGTCGTCAGGTGATCTGGACTCCTCAAAGGCATTGTCTGCTGTGTGACCATGTAAGTGTTGCTTGTCTTAAGGGGGGAAAAAACCCAAAAAATAGATATGAAAATTACAGTTTTTGTTTCCTCAAATTCCTAAAATTCTGAAACCTTTGACAAAGTGTCTGACTCTTGCACACAGCTCTGTTTTCACCCTGGACAAGTACAGGAAAATAGGGGCGCTCCACAAGTCCCTTTCCCATAAATGTTTTGTAAGTTGCATGGACAAATAACCTCCATATTTTGTCTGCTGAAATATTTATTTCAATGTCCCTCTGAATTTGGCAGGGCTCAGCTCCACCAGGTCATGTTTTCCTTCCCTTCTGCAGAAATTGCATAAAACCTCAGGTCAGAGAAGGCCACCACACTGGGGGATCACTACAGAGTGCCCGCTACGTTGGTGGCCTCAGATACCCCATGGCAGACTCGACAGAGCTCGTTTTCTTTCTGTTGTTTTAGGGACATGGAAAGTGCTAACATCACTTCATTTTTTTCTACCTAGAGGCCCCATCACTTTGGGATGACCTATTGAGACTCCCGTCTAGGAAGTTAACCTAAACCACATGTTAGTAACTGAAACTTTCAAATTCATGCTGATGATATTTAAAAAAGAAAGGGGGGAATCCATAAAGCAAAAGTGTTGTTGATCGTCAAATGCAATGAGAACAGGGAGAGATAAAGAGGAATTGCAAAATGTTAGCTAAGTCTAAAAATCGGTGTTGTGAAATGAGAGACTATGAATGGGCTCAAGTGGGGACAGTGATCTGTCTCTTAAAGTAAAATGGAGACAAGTTGTATGTAAAGCACCCAGTGAGTGTTTGTGTGTGCCAGACAAGGTTCTAAGTACTTTTCTTAGATTATTTACTTCTGTTCTCTTTTATTGCTCACAACCACCTCCAGAGTAGGAACTCAACCCCACTTTATAGACAAGGACATTGAAATAAAGGGAAGTTAAATGTCTTGCCCACAGGTCTTCATTCTATGTCAGGAGTTGAGCCCAGGCATTCCAGTGCCAGGGCTAAAATGCTAACCACTGCTTTTCATAATTAGCCTCAGTGTACAAGGAGTCCCAGGAAAGACCTTCATTAGCGGGATTTGGCCATGTGGGGCAGCAGGAGAGGTTCAAGTCTTGGGCATAGTGATTTCTCGAACATGCAGCTCTACCTACTTGTCTCTCCTGTGTACAGCCCAGTAAGAGTCAAGTGCAAACTTCCTTGTAAATGTCATCAAGCCCTTCATGATGTGGTGGTCTCTGCCTCTCTCTCTGACTCATCCTGTTGTTTTGTTTCCTTTGCTATTTTTGGATTTGTATTCATTTCTGTCTCCCTGATATATTATATTAGATTTTGCCATCCTCTGCTGTAGCTGCTTGTATACACATCTGTCTGTTAGGAAGGCTAGATGCCTACGAGGCAAGGATTCCTGTTTGTTTTCTCTCTGTTATATTCCCAGCAGTAGGGAGTGATATTCAAAATATTAAATTAACAGAAAGTGTAGGCAGTCGTCAGAATAGACCCCTCAGGTACACAGCCATGGCACTGTACAGCCGCTGAGCTGATTGCCAGACAGATGATAGACGGATATTCTCTCTGAATGAGTGAGTGAAGGAATGAATGAATGAATGATGGTAAGAATCATAGCACTTGGCTTTTTTTCTTTTTTTTTCTTTTGTTTCTTTCTCATTCTTGGCTCCAGTTTGTGCCTTTTTTCTTCCTCATTTCTAAATTATATATTTTAGCATATATTTATGTGTCCTTAAAAGTGAACTTAAGGGGCGCTTGGGTGGCTCAGTGGGTTAAAGCCTCTACCGTCAGCTCAGGTCATGATCCCAGGGTCCTGGGATAGAGCCCTGCATCAGGCTCTCTGCTCGGCAGGGAACCTACTTCCCCTTCTCTCTCTGCCTGCCTCTCTGCCTACTTGTGATCTATTAAATAAATAAATAAAATCTTAAAAAATAAATAAAAAATTTAAAAACTGCTAAAACAAGTGAACTTAAATGTCTTCTGTGATAAGGATGGGAATAAATCAGTAAGTCAAACTGTTGATAAATATTAACTAGCATTCAGAGTGATCACTCCAAGGAACACCACAATGAGAGCTGGCCTGAAGGACAGGCTGGGGATTATAATTCTTCCTTTCTCCAACTATCAACCCTTCGGGCTGCTTTGGTCCCTAAAATTCTATTGAAGAGATTTATTTCTTGGAATCCGAACTTTGCCTTTTACAGATTAACTGCAAGGTGACAAATTCTCCTGGAAGGAGTAAATATTGGAGAATGTAATTACTATTAGAACCTTAGCATGGTTAGTTTTATTGAATTTCTCTCTGCTTGATACTTTGAAAATTAACAAATAAAACAAATTAAAAAGCCACCCAATGCAAATGCTGCATTTTCACTGAAGTGAAGAGGGAGAAATTACTCTAAAGCTATGTTCTAAATGGCTGGTGTAAGATTCGACTGCACAAAATGTGCATGGGCATGTTTTTTATGCCTGTATTTCCATGCTCAGATATTCACTTTTTAAAAAGTTCCAATTTATTTCAATGTCCAGCATCTAGATTGGGAACGATGGGAGGAGCCCAGGCTCAGGCTGTAAAGTTCCACCTGCAGAGGGACCTCCGGGCATCACTTGTACATTGAGTTCTAGGGATGAGAAGACACATTGAACAGGACAAAGAAGAACATTAAAATGACATGGCAAGGTGCAAAAATTAAGAAGTTTCTAGCTTCAGAAATAAGGAAACGGTTTGCTCAGGTATATCATAGTCTTCTTTTAAATGCCAGAAAGTACCCTAGCTTCTTAAGAAAATCTCACCATGAAGAGTTGAAGCAAAAGGTATTTCTGCTCAAAAAGTTAGTTAACCAAAGAACTCTAATTTTAGGGCATTCCATTGCAAAGTTTGTGGCACAAATATATAAGACATCTCAAGCATGAAGTTTTCTCATGTTTATCCTGTCTTCTTCAGCTTACTATAAATAATGACTTTTAAGTTAATTAGTGCCAAAGTAATATAAACCTTTATGTTAAAATGTTCTCTTAAACCAAATCAGTGCTAAGTCATGTTGAGGCCTTAGCAACCTTTTCTAGTCTTTCCTTTCTGAGAGAGAGGGAGAGAAGTGGGGAGGCAGGAAGTGAGGGGGGGAGAAAGAGAGAAAGGAAAGTTGATGTTTTCAAGTTTTCTTCTCACACTAATATTTTCAGATTTTTTTATTGCACTGGTTAGGTACAAAATGTGGCAAGCCAAATTTGGGGATCTGCTCCACTGGAAATACTTTTCTTCACAACTAAAGACAAAACATTTTGTTGACCTTAAATGAACTTAGGCTGAGTTATTAAATTCCATCTTGGACTCAACAATATACATGTCAATGTGGATTCGCAGCTATAACATTGGCCTTTTTACAGCTCTTCTCCCAAACAAGTTTTCCAATTATGTAGCATATGGTTTTGTGGATATTAATCAGGGGTGATTGAAGAAATAATTCTTCATTCTGAGTATGTGTAAGTATACATGTGTACAAGGACAAGACATAGCTCGCTTTGTGGAGGTACATTGGAAATTCCCATTTCATTGTAAGTATGGCAGACCTTTTACCATGAAGGTGGAAGAATTTCAAAGTCTTCTCTCTCAAGAGTGTGAGAATAAGTGTAAGAAATTTCCCCCATCTTCTAAACTAGAAGGGAACTCTATCTTCCAACCTATGCTTCCCACATTGTCATGTAAATATTCATCAGTCCTTCCTGGCAGCCTCTCCACAAATTCTTTCTGTCATACCTGTTCAGTAGCCATTGTAATGGAGGTGATTTACTTCATTGGCATATCCAAAAAAGAAAAAAAAAAGTCAATTCAGGTTTTTATTCTTTCACCCATTTTTATTTTACCTCTAAGAAATATCACCCATATTTGAACTTTCTTAAATAAAATGGTTTTTTTAATGACTGAGTTTTCTGGGTATCTCAAATATTTTATTTTGAGCCTTGCTTTTGAAGCTGATACAGGGGCACCTGGGTGGCTCATTCAGTTAAGTGCCTGCCTTCGGCTCTGCTCACGATGTTGGGGTCCCGGGATTGAGCCCCACATCAGATTCCCCACTCATTGGGAATCTGCTTCTCCCTCTCCATCTGCCCCTTCCTGCCCCCACTTGTGTTCTCTCCCTCTCTCAAATAAATAAATAAAATCTTAAAAGAAAAAGAAAGTGATTTAAAAATTAGTTGTTCACTTGCTTAACTTAACAAGTACAATGTAAGAAACAACCCATCGTGTATTAATGTTTGTGGTTAGAAGAGTGTTACTGAATCTTCGATCACTGAGAATTTTCTTTAGAGAATTTTCTTTAGAATAATCATTCTAAGTATCAATTCTAATTTTTCATGGCTATAGATAGAGAAAATAGAAGATACTGAAGAAAATCCCAAACTGCTTTGAACTTACTACTTTCATTTCTGATCCTCTTAATATGACCTCCCAACCACAGTTGGCTATCAGGAGTGCTGGGTCCTGCTTTTCCACTGACCATATATCCCTGCCCCTCTAAAGACACTAAAACTCAGTTGCCAATGGGGATCAACAGCTGCCAGGTAATTGTAAGAAAATGTCTCCTGCAGGGACACCTGGGTGGCTCAGTGGGTTTAAGCCTCTGCCTTCAGCTCAGGTCATGATCCCAGGGTGCTGGGATCGAGCCCCGCATCGGGCTCTCTGCTTGGCAGGGAGCCTGCTTCCCCCTCTCTCTGCCTGCCTCTCTGCCTCTTTGTGATCTCTCTCTCTGTCAAATAAATAAATAAAATCTTAAAAAAAAAAAAAAGAAATAAAATGTCTCCTTCAAACTGTCTTCTCTTATGCTCTGCCACATTATTCTACGTTGCTCTCGTTGCCAACATTCCTCCATTCCAGGACACTTTAAATCCTTCTTCCCTCGGAAAGGAACTTTTCTGTGCTGCCTACCTCTCTGCAGAGTGCTCTCTCCAGCTGATTGCCTATTCTGAAGTCTGATTTTTCCCTGAGGGTAATGCCTTCTTTGTAGCTCTCCTGAGATGAGGCTGTTCTTCAGAAATGCACCTTCTCTTAGCTCCACAGCACTGATTCCAGACTCTACTCTTTTAACACTTTTGCACCACCCACCTGCTTTGCTACACTACTCAACCAGTTTAGTTATTGTGAATCAGACTCTTTGCTGGGCCCCATGGATCTCCTCTTCATTCTGAGCATTTATCAAGCATTCTGACACCTGGATGATAACCTTGGACTCCACCAAAGCGGCAGTCAGTCATTATTTTGAGGAGGCCTCAACATCCCCGAGGATTGATTTCATGTCTGGAACCTCCTAGTTCCTTTGTATGATCTGTTGTATGTAGCATTTCTTTCACATCAGCTGTAACTCTTGGGGCCATTTGCTGGAACAGCTCCATCCAAAATCGATGACTATGAGAAATGACAATCTGACCACAGCATCCTTTGCTTCCTGTGCTCTCACACAACCTACTCCCACGACACTTCCTCTGTCTGTTCACATCTTGATCTCCAGTCCTTGCCTACAACCTCCTTTCCTATAAGCCCAAAGGCTCTCACTGGCTGCACTCAGGGGCATCATTTCCTTAATACCTCAATTCTCAAATCGCTGAAGTTCTGTTTCCTTCACAGAATGAATCCCTCACTGGGAATCTCAATTCTCTGTCTCATCTTCTGAGCTGCTAAACCTTTCTGGAAACAACTACACCCTTATGGATTGGTGTTAACAAAAAGGGTGACTTCCAAACTTAGATACTTGGTAATGGCTCTCAGAAATTCTTCTATTTTTTGCCGGACTAGTCTAGTCTCCTACCCCCCTCCATAGCTACTCTGAACTTGTACCACTATTTTCAAATTCACCATTTTGTCTTCTTGCCCTCACTCTTAGCACATGAACTTCCATACAATTTGAGGGACAAATTTAGTAATGAATTCTCTTGATTTTCCTCTTTCATACTACATATGTTATTAAATGCATGTATAGGTTCAGTCTCAGAATATAAAGTGTCCCATTTCATAATCAGCCAATTTTTTCATTTATGTTTTGGGCCCAAGATATTCCTGTTTTATTCCAGAGACTGGATCCAGCTCTGAGTCTCTTTTCAAGATTTTGCAATGACTGATTCTCCTCAGTACATAAGCATGTTTAAGGTTTTTCTACCTTAAAATAGAAAGAAAAAACCAAAAACACCACTCTGTTTGTTCTGAGTCTTCCATTTATGTATTTTTTTTTCTTTTGAATCATAACTAAATTTCTGGAGAAAAAATTGGTATCTTTCCCAAGTGCTCGTCTCTTTTCAAGCTGCTCAATGGCTCTACCTACATCATGTCACTGACATTGTCTTTGCCAAGGTATTCCTGCTTGCCAAGGCCCAAGAGCAATTTTTGGTCCATACTCTGCCATCTTCCTTCACCATTCCTGACTAGTTCTTATCCTGTTCCTGTCTGGCTGCGCATCTTTAGTTGTCTTCATACTTGTTGCCATTTTTAAATGGCATGGTTGTTCAGCACTTTGTTCTTGATCACCCTTGCCTCTTGCTCCCAACTCTTGCTGGGGAGTCTTTACTCAACATCCATTAACTCTTTCCTACACACTGATGACGTCCAAATTTATATTGCTAGCCCACACAGGACTGCTGCAACTCAAGCCTCTGTATTCAGCTTCCTGCTACATATTTCTAATGGAATATTCCATGAACTTCAGATATAATAGCTGAAAATTTAGCTCATTTTTTTTCCTCCCCACCAAACAATGAAAATCCATCTTTTTCTGTTCTGGGTATTCAGAAACTTATCAGAGCTACCTATCGATAGCCCATATAAAACATCTGTGGGAATTACAAGAATCTGCCCTTGCTACTTTACTTTCATCTCTCAGTAAGAAGTCTTACTGTGTAACTTTTGTTAAAATAAGAAGCTTTACTACTATTTGCCAGGTTAATTTTTTTAGTAAGTATACTAATCTATGATGCCTGAGATTTGAACATAGTAGCTTATTATGGCTGTGCAGAGCCAGACTTTTCAGCCATCAATGGTGATCTGACTACTACTCTCCTGATCTTCTATGCCACATATCTGGTAGTGTTTCTGGACTCTTTAATTATTCCTAAATATGCTATTAATTATTAAGTTTTTGCCAATGTTACCAACTAAATATATGCACACTCTGCTCTTTCTTCTCCATAACTAGAACCTTGGCCCCCTTTCAAACCCTTATCCTAGTACCTCAGTCTCTTAGTAGCAGCCTGGCTTCTTCCTAATTCACCGCAACTTTTCTCCAAAGTAGTATTTTGTAGCATACACATATGATCATGAAATTTAAAATTAAACTAATTTAGTAGACTACATATTCCAAAAAGTAAAACAAAATAAATCCAAATGTACACCTTAAATTTTAACAAAATAAATACAGGTAACCATTACCTAAGTCAAGAGATGCAGCATTATTCTTTGCCAGATCACCCTAGTGCTCCTGCCCAGTCATTATCTCTTTCCAAAAATTACCACTAAATTGATTCTTAGCACCACAAAAGTGTTCTCACCTGGTTTTAGATTTTGTGGAAGGGTAGTTATTTGGTATGTACTTTTTTGTGTCTTGCTTCTTTAATTGAGTACTTTTTGTAGGTAGAGTTGCAAGATTTAGGAAAGAAAAATACAGGCCACAGTTAAATTCGAATTTGTGATAAATAATTTTTTTAGTATAGCCATGTCTCGTGCAACATTTAACTGGGTATGTTTTATTGTACTTTATATTGAACAATATTTATATAAACAGTATTTAATTGTGTTTTATATAGCAATCCTATTTTTTTAAGAGATGTCCATAACACATAGCATCTTTATATTGTCATCTGACCTTCCACTGTGAAATATATGCAATTTGTTTCTGTTGTATTCTTGGTGGACATTAATGTTGTTTTTAACTTCAAGATGTTGTGCATACTGCTCATGGGAATGTTCTTGTGCATGTCTTTGCATATGTACATAATATATGCATATATATAAATTTCTATTAGTTTATTTCCAGAATTGCTTGTTGGAGGAGTATGCCATTGTTGAGTTTTAGTAGATATTGGCAAATAAGTGTTCAAATGTTGGAACCAATTTATTCTCCCACCAGCTGTGCAAGAGAGCTCTTTGCCAACCCTCCTTTCCAATATTTGGTATGATTATCTGTCCTTTTGTTATCTTGATCCTTCCCTTGAGCGTATAGTGGTATCTTATTATTGTTTTAATTTGTGTTTCCCTGATGTCAAATTTCCCTTATGGCATCTTTTACACTCCCATTATAAGAAGTATCACATTGTACTCTACCAATTGAATTGCCCCTAGACACTATCCTGCTTAATTTTAATCGAAGAATTGGTGACAGAGTGTAGATTGTGGATTCTTGTAAAATATGTGGTAAATAGAAGAATTAATGAATGGACCTATGACAAAAATGACATCCTGAAGAAGGTCATTTTATAGTTAGTTGCACTTTCTTTTAATATAATTGATACACCATTAAATATTTATGGAGTGTCTATTGCATCCAGGCCTTGTTCCAATTATACTGTCTTAAACTTCAAACCAGCATTGAAAAGTCCAAAATAATTGAAAGTAATCTAAATTCTCAATAATTCTGAACTGGTTAAGTAAATAATGGTATATTCATATGATGAAGTACTATACAACCTTTAAAACAGTGTTGTGGGAGAATATTGAATGCTACAGTAATAACCATGGTCTATTGTCACATGAAAATTAACTGACCTAGAAAGGGCATTATGGTTTGTTTAGGGAAGACATATTTTGGAAAAACACAAGGAAAGAAAAAACCTGGAAGGACACAAATGATAAAAGATGTTTATTCTAAATGATGCAATTACAAAATTCTCTTTTTCCTACTTGTGTTTTTCTGTGCTTCCTCTTTTTGTGAGTAACACGGAAAATAGAACAGCGCATGTTATATCTTAGAAGATTTGGGAATTTTAGTGTTGGCAAGAGCCTGAATAGCTCTGGCGTACAGGTAATCATTAAGATATTTTTCAAGGCAGGCAGCAGCATCCCTCTCTCCATCTACCAAAGCCCATTGAACGGGATTTCTCTTGGCATCAGAATTCTGGTCTGAATCAATCACTGGTCTAATGCAATAATGAATTATTCAGCTCTTTCGTCTACTTACTGGAATATAAAAATACGGTCATAAAAGGCAACATAAAGTTCCACACTTTATTCAACTTGACCCATGTTCTGCAAATACAGAACTTCCTTGGAAGTCATCAGGTTCTTGTATGAAAGCTATACAATGTGTAAAAAAGGAAAAACTGACCATTGATGAAAAAGGCAAGTTACATTTATGTCTAACAAACCAGAAAAAAATCTGTAACTATCTCTTACCTGTTAATTATGCAAAAATAAGTCATTACAAATTATAAAACAGCATTTCAAAGGCACTCACTGACTGATCTAATCTAATTCAGTCTACAAATGTCAACTTGATTACATCATTTCCCATGCTTCTCTGGTTCTCTCATGCAATCATCATTTTAAAAATCTGGCAAAGAAGCTTTATTATACATTTCTTAAAGAGAAAATGCTATTTTGGAATAGTTTCAGCCTTAAACCCAAATATATTTTTCTGTCCTTCAGCAGAAAAAAGTTATTAAGGAAGCAGAGGGTAGTGCAGTGGAAAGGATGTAGGCTTCTGAGACATGAAAATCAGAATTTGACTCTCAGCTGACCTGGGGCAGGTAACTCAGTGCCTCTGAACTTGTTCTTTGGAATCCTAATACCTACCTAACAGGATATTGTGAGGACTAGAAAAAATAATACAGACAGTACCTAGGAGTACCTATAGCAAAATGGATTCTTTCCCTTTATCCCAACTTCTGCCATAACTTCTCCTTTCCATGGAACTTGAGAACTAGAAGTAGGGACCAACAGCTGAAGTCATAAATTTGTGTCTTTACTCTGCAGATATGTGTTGGGCTCTTTTTTATTTTTTTAATGTTCCAGTTATTATGCTAGGTACTGGGTATACATTATAGTGACCAGGACATAGTATAGGAACTTCTGGTTTCTTTATTTCTAGAAGCCTACATAGATAAGAAAACAAGCAAAAAAAAACCAGAGCAATAAAGAAAGACAATCTGGGAGCAGAGATAAAGGAGTACCTAATTCAGGGACAGAGTGCCTGAGCTCAGCCCAGGGAGCATGAATGCGTGAAGACAGGACATTGCACTTCCCAGCATGCTGTGGGAGGGAATCTGCATGCCAAGGAAACTGTAAACATTACATTGAATGCACACATTTCTTATGGCTGTTTGATATGATCCATGTTTATAGGAGTTACTAGATTATTTACTAAGGAATGTGAGAGCGAAGGGGAAGTATTAAAAAGGCATGATAAAATTTATACTTAGAAAGTTCACAGTCGGGACGCCTGGGTGGCTCAGTTGGTTAAGCGGCTGCCTTTGGCTCAGGTCATGATCCCAGCGTCCTGGGATCGAGTCCCACATCAGTCTCCTTGCTCAGCGGTGAGCCTGCTTCTCCCTCTGCCTGCCACTCTGTCTGCCTGTGCTTGCTCCTGTGCTCTCTCTCTATCTGACAAATAAATAAATTAAAAAAAAAAATCTTAAAAAAAAAAAAAGAAAGTTCACAGTCATAAGGAAGTAGAGAAGACTAAAGAGTAAAAAGGCTTGAGGTTGAGAAAGAGTCAGGTTTGAGATAGTTCAGGCAAGAAATAATATAAGCCTTAGAAACAGGACAGGATAGTCATGGCTGAAGATGAAACGGCTGACAGAGAAATGTTTA
>ML107608.1:10131-43168 GCA_003697995.1 Taxidea taxus jeffersonii | reverse complement strand
AGAGAGAGCGAGCACAGGCAGACAGAGAGGCAGGCAGAGGCAGAGGGAGAAGCAGGCTCCCTGCTGAGCAAGGAGCCCGATGCAGGACTCAATCCCAGACGCTGTGATCATGACCTGAGCCGAAGGCAGCTGCTTAACCAACTGAGCCACCCAGGCGTCTCCAGAGGTGGTACTCTTAAGCTAAGAGGATTACTGGGGATCAAGAGAAAATATACAATCATGAAACAAAGAATTGTAGCCAGGGACAAGCCATGGATAATATGGAATTAAGTCTCTGAAAGGATGATCAGGTTAGCATGGCTAAGGTGTTGTTCCTCTATATTAGAGGGCGCAGCTGCCTTTGGAGACTTGCACTTGGGACTCCAGCCCGTACCCTTCCTTCTTCCTTCCTTGTCATAGAAGAATCAGTGTGCATCACAGGTTCTAGCAAATTCAGAGTATGAAGAATATTGTGGTTGTATGATCTAATCATACTCATGCTTTAAGTGGTCCTAAAGTTAGTAAACTTGAATCTGATACTATTTATATAGTAACAAAATCCAAAAGTATTTCAGCATCAAAATTTGTGAACATGGCATAATGCATACAGTTGTCTATACAAAGCAGTTCTATTTAATCCATAGTCAGTTATACTTATGGAAGCCATAAGGTAAATAAAGACGTTAGCCAAATGGAGAGCACAGTCACACACTCAGACTTTGGAAATTAAGAACTGTATCCCTAAAGCCTATCCTTGTGAGAGACATTTTTTTTTTCTTTTATTGAAAACAAGCAGTAAGACAGTGTGTAAGTAAGTAAGTAGTGTCCCTAGATAAGTTTCTCGAAAATCATAAAATGATTCTAAGTTTATGAAAAAAGAAGTCTCAAGAAATCTATCACAACTCTCTAACCACTAATGAATCATCAATATACAAAAGATATATCCAATTGATTACTATATTCTGCCCATAATATACATGACAATTAAAAAATACAAAGTATGGAGATATTGTTTGCCATTATTTTTTAAACTTGGTTAATAATAGAAGCCCTTATTAATATTTTCTACTGGAAAATGAGGTTCCACTGACACAATTTTTCTTTCTTATATTACGTGGTAGCTTTTCAGGAGTTTTCTGCTGTTTGGGATTTAACTGTGTCTTCACAAGATGAGAAGGGATGGAACTTTCTCATTGGGCTGATACCTACATACAAACCCATATTCCTCATGTGATTTTATGGAACATGTGTTTTAAAGCACATTTAAAGCAATTTTGGAAATTAAAACAAAACAACAACAACAACAAAAACTTGTTCTGTCTTTAGCATCTGGCTACCCAGACATGTTCACCTATAGAGCTGGTAGGTAATAAGGAGAATGAGAGCTGAAAAAGTACGGCTGCCTCCTTCTCCGCATGCATCAGCCATGCAGTTACAGCAATATCCTCACATCAGAATTATCTCCCAAGGAGTTTTCTTAAAATTTACTCTCATACTTACTGTCTGCATAAAGCAAAATCTTAAAAAGAGAATCCTGTTTTAGAGAATTTCAGGTTGCATTTGAATAATGATTAGATTTTTTTATTGTATAGTATTTTAATACTTTTTAATTTTTTATATAGGAGATGTTGTTTGTGTGATTTTTTAAAGATTTTATTTCTCTGTCAGAGAACGAGCACAACCACAGGGAGCAGTGGGCAGAGGGAGAAGCAGGCTCCCCACTGAGCAAGGAGCCTGATGCTGGACTTGATCCCAGAACCCTGAGATCATGACCAGAGCCGAAGGCAGATGTTTAACTGACTGAGCCACCAGGTGGCTTTTCGATATCCACCCAGGTGGATTTTCAATATTGGCATGTTTAGTGCCTTCTTAAATCAGCCACAAACTCTGAAACAGCCAGGTAATTAAACATAAAGCAGTAAGATAGGTGTTCAGACTATTAAATATCATATTTTAAGATTTATTTATTTATTTATTTGACAGACAGAGATCACAAGTAGGCAGAGAGGCAGGCAGAGAGAGAGGAGGAAGCAGGCTCCCCGCTGAGCAGAGAGCCTGATGCAGGGCTCGATCCCAGGACCCTGGGATCATGACCTGAGCCGAAGGCAGAGGCTTTAACCCACTGAGCCACCCAAGTGCCCCTAAATATCATATTTTAAATAAAATGCCATGCATACATGAACAGTAGAGATCAGTGTGTTGATGCTTTATAGTAAATAAGAAACAGTACACCATTTTTTCAGAAAGAGAAGAGATATCCTAGACTTGTCTGTTACCTCCTTCTTCGGTTCTCTCTTTCATGACAGCCAACAACAAGGGTCCACAATTGATGAGCCTTTGAAATCCTACCTGAAGAATGGTTGTTTGCTGAGCATGAAATTTCCACAGCTAAAATCCTGTCTATAAAGCAATTATTGTGTTTTTAAAACAATAGTTAAGACATAAAAGCAATAGAATCGCTTTCAGGGAATGATTTGGGGTTTGTTTCATTCACTCCACAGACAGATGAAAAAGCCAGAACCTCTTAATTCCTTTTTTTTTTCTTTTCAAGTAACATATGAAGATAGAAGTGTTGTCTTTTTTTTTTTTTTTAGTCCTTTGTTTTAATTCAATTTAGTTAACATAGAGTGTATTATTAGTTTCAGGGTTAGAATTTAGTGATTCATAAGTTGCATATAACACCCAGTACTCATTACATCAAGTGCCCTCCTTAATGCCCATCACCCAATTTATCCCTATGCCCCACCCCCTGAACCTCCCACTTCTTAATGAGAATGGATCTCAAATGGCTTCTCTGATGGAGGAAGTGTTCAACAGTGCTTCCGAACATGGTCTCTGGATTCCTCTGGCCTAAGTTGAAATTCTGCTCCATCATTTACTAGGTACATAACCTTGAGCCCTTCACTTCATTTTGCTAAATCCCACTTTACTCTTTTACAAATAGTGGATCATTTATTCTACTTCTCAGTTGCCAGGGGCATTAAATGAGATGGAACACATCAAACATTTAGCACAGTGTCTCATGAATGGTACTTAACCATTATAGTATAGTGTTATAATAATAATTATTATTACTATATACAATCAGCATTCATTCTTACTATTATCATTAATTATTATTATTATTATTGCTTTTGCTACCTGTGTCCGCCTCTTGGGAAAAAATAAAAATGTCTACCCCATTTATCATGAGCTCTTTCCCTGCTGAAACACTCAATAGAATTTATCACAGTGACACTAGAATCAGACAAGTGGCCAGTGAACAAAGTCTTTGGGTACTGCTCCCTTGAGCAGGCTGTGCACAGCACAATTCTACAAAGCAGCTCTGGTAAACTACAAATTTGAGACAAAAAACCCCAAGACCAAGGCAAACCAAACCAACCCCCCCCATAACATTGTTCGTATTGAGACAAGTCTTTAAATGTTGTCTTGTCAAAATGGTGCTGCTGTTTGTTTTCAACTTGAAACTTTCAACTTCAACTTTGTTTCAACTGTTTGTATTTAGAAAAGCAATGCTTTTCAATTTTTGGAGAGAAAATATCAGAATTGCCAGACTGAGCACCATTCAGTCCTACTTTTAGTTTGAGTGCATGGAGGAATCTAAAACTATTTCTGTCAACAGATGATGTGCCCTCTTCTAACACATGGATGTGAGAACCAACAGAATGATGGGGATTACCAAAAAATTCACTGAAGTGCCAGTGAAAGTTATATAAATTGAGTAAAGTTACCATGACATTAGTGATTGAAGGTTTAGATGAACTTTTTCTGCTCAACCGAAGTCTTTTGGCCTACTCTACCTCACATTCCCCAATCCTAATACATGCTTGCTCATGGCTTTTGTACTGCTGTAGTAAGTGGAGCAGGCCAACCTCAGCCCTTATCTGCAGGAAGGAAACTGGGGGCAGCAATGGCTGAGTAAGAAACAAGTTGAACAGAACTAGTCAGCTCCACAGATAAGCCCAGAGCCAAGCCACATACACAGGATTGGCTACATAATATGTGGGGCCCAGAGCAAAATGAAAATGTGGAACCTTGGTTAAAAAATGGCTAAGAATTCAAGGCAATGACAGCCAAGCAGTAAACCAGGCACTAGGCCCTTTTCAGTATGGAGCCCCAGGCAGCTGTTCAGGCTGCATACCATGGGGCCGGCCCAGCACATGTGTCTTTCCTTCTCTCCGTAACATTTGTCCTATCCCTGTAGGAATTCCCTCTGGTGGCTCAGCCTTTAGCATATCCATGGAAGTTTACTTTAATCTAAAACCAAGTAAACATTCAGGCTTTAAGTCCAGATACATGATCCAGCTAATGGTTTAGGATTAAATGATCCTTCTTTTCTAAAGCCTCAAAGACAAGACCCTTTAATCAACTGTCATCCCTCCATTGTCTGAAAACTAGGCATAGTTTATAACATATGTGAATGTATATGAAAGAATAACCCTCAGGAATTACTTAATCCTCAGCAAGCAGTGGAAAAATATAAATGGAAACATCATCTGTAAAGAGGCCAAAAGTTCAATGAGGAAACCCATGAGCTTCATGTATAATATTTTAATTTGATTCAATTATTTTAAAGACTCTTGGAGCAGCTATGCATTTTTCTTTTAAAGGCTATAGGCCAGTGAATTGTACAAATAAAACTGACAAACCTCTTAAGACTCCTAATAACTTTTTGTGTCACATGTCCCTCTGATAACCTGATAAAAGCCATAAAACTCATCCAAGATAAATTCATATTCCCATGCGCGCACACACACAAACACATATACATGTTTCTCAAGCACCCTGAGGTCCATTCAAGAAATTCAGGTTAAAAATATTCTTGAACTGAAACAAAACTTTCTCATTTGTTAAAATAAGTTTACTTAATCCTGAAAGACTGAAAGAGTTATTGTTAAAATGGTAGTAAAGTTACAAGTGATATTTATTATTTTACCATATGCCTGGATGAAACTAGAAAAGAAAGCTGGAGTCAGATCAGGAAGGATCAGGCTAAATCTCTTTAAGAAAATAATTGTTTGGGGTGCCTGGGTGGCTCAGTGGG
Source organism: Taxidea taxus jeffersonii (assembly GCA_003697995.1). NCBI lineage: Eukaryota > Metazoa > Chordata > Mammalia > Carnivora > Mustelidae > Taxidea > Taxidea taxus. Next base: position 38,145 of record ML107608.1, on the reverse strand, counting down.
TTAAAGCCTCTGCCTTCGGCTCAGGTCATGATCCCAGGGTCTTGGGATTGAGCCCCATGTTGGGCTCTTTGCTCGGCAAGGAGCCTGCTTCCTCCGCTCTCTCTCTGCCTGCCTCTCTGCCTATTTGTGATCTCTATATGCCAAATAAATAAAATCCTTAAAAAAAAAAAGAAAATAATTGTTTTATACAGAAGTATTTTTAAAACAATTCTAGATGTCACAATACACCCCTAATAATTTCAGTGCGCAGTTCTTCAAAATAAACATATTTTTCTATATAACCACTGTAACTATTTTTATATCTAGCAAAATTAATAATTTCTTAATTTCATTTTATACCCAGTCATCATCTAACATCTCCAAGATTCCCCTGCTTTGTCCAAAATCAAGATCCAATCTAAAACTACACATGATGATGTTTATCATGTCCCATAAGCTTCAGTTAGTCTTGAACAATATAGATTGTTTTCATGTCATTCCTTGAAGATAAGAGACCTCTGGATTTGTCCCCTAGCTTCTTCTTAGCATGTTTTAGTCTAAATTTAGATTTTTTATTAATTGGAAATTCACTCTGAAGGTTGATGAGTTTTGAATTCATCATTTGGGCTGGAATACATTGAGCCTGGTGTTGTGTCGTATTACATTACAGTAGGAGACAGAGCTATCTCCTAAGATTTGGTTTAATATCAAACTCAAATGACAACAAATATATTTTGCTGACCTTCCCCTTATCTTAGTGTAATTGTGCAATGAAGGTTTTTATAAAATTAATTTTGAACCAACCAGCAAATTACTCTTTTTGATATCCAATATAATGAAACATTGCTAATGGGAGCCCTTTCAAGCTTTTCTCTGCTTTTAAAATGACTCCATTAGATTTTGAGAATTGTCTCAGTTTCAAAACTTTCAACTTGATTTGTTTCCAGTTTTATTGAGATATAATTGACAAATACCATTGTGTAAGTTTAAGGTATACAGCATGATGATTTGATAAGTGAATGTATTTTAAAATGATTACCACACAAGGTTAGTTAACATATCCACCAGCTCACATAGTTACCTTGTGTGTGTGTCTGTGTGTGTGAAGAGAACACTTAAGATCTATATACTTTCAGCAAATTTTAAGTATACAATTCATATTGTTACCTATAGTTACCATGCTGTACCTTATATCCCCAGAACATATTCATCTTAAGATTGAAAGGGTTTTTTTTTTAGAGATCTGTTTATTTATTTGAGGTGGGGGTGGGGGCAGAGAAGGAGAGAGGGTCTCAAGGGGACTCTTCACTGAGGGATGGAGGCTGGCACAGGGCTTGATCTCACAACCCTGGGATCATGATCTGAGCTGAAACCAAGAGTCAGGCACCTAACTGATTGCATCACCCAGGTGCTCCTACAATTTAAACTTTATAATCTTTGACTAACATCTTCCCATTTATCCTGTTCTTCAGTCCTTGGCAACCACCATTGAATTCTTTATTTCTGTGAGTTCCGTTTTTTTTAGATTCCATATATATGTGAGAGTATACAGCATTTGTCTTTCTCTGGCTTATTTCATGTAACATAATACCCTGAAGGTCCATCTGAGTTGTCCCAAATGGAGGATTTCCTTTCTTTCTATGGCTGAATAATCCCCGTGTGTGTGTGTGTGTGTGTGTGTGTGTTTATACATATCTCCGCACTTTCTTTACCCATTCATTAGTATTTGGATATTTAGGTTGCTTTCATGCCTTGGCTATTACGAATAACGAATAATTTCCTTCACATATAAATATGTAGAAATGGGATTGCTGGATTGTATGGCAGTTCTATTTTTAATATTTTGAGGAACTTCTATTTTGTTTTCCATAGTATCTGTACCAGTTTACATTTCTACCCACAGTACACAAGGGTTCCTTTTCTCCATATCTTGAGCTCCAAATAACCCAGGCTTAATCTATACCTTTTGTATTCCAGATTAAGAATGAGTCACTTCTCCAGGGAGCTCTGATTCCTTTTACTGAGGAATGATACTAAAAACAAAATATCAGTCTAAATGAGTTCATTGATGCTGAAGTGAAACTATATTAAGGCCATTTCAGTGGATGAAGCAAGAAAATGTATTTTTTTTTAAAGATTTTATTTATTTATTTGTCAGAGAGAGAGGGAGAGAGAGCGAACAAGCGCAGGCAGACAGGCAGGCAAAGGGAGAAGCAGACTCCCTGGCGAGCAAGGAGCCCGATGTGGGACTCGATCCCAGGACGCTGGGATCATGAGCTGAGCCGAAGGCAGCTGCTTAACCAACTGAGCCACCCAGGCGTCCCAAGAAAATGTATTTTTTAATCATGGGTTTATATTCAGATTTTGAATCAATTGCTAACAGTTCATCAATTTTATATAACTTCTTTGATTTAATAATTATACTTATTTTTCCCTAATGCTGATAATCTTGATTTCTAATAAAATGTATATTTCTTAGCTTCAGTACTGGTCCTTAGCCTGTTTACCCCCAGATATGTTTCATACTCTTTCCATACTCTGTGATGTTTGAAGGTTTCTATGCCAATGAGTAGTACTCACTAGTGGGAGGTTTGGGGTGTGGTGGTAATAGGTTGAAGGGTAAAGCCAGAGTATTTCTACCATTTTCTTCTTGTCCTGGGAGGCATCTCCGAATGTGACTGCTTTGTAGTTCCAGGAGACACATCAGTTACAGCTGCCAACAGGGGCCCTGGTCCTCTGCACTCCAGAACTACGTCTTTTATCTTGTCCCTCTAGTCTAAAGTTAGAGAGCAGCTTCCAGTTGGGTCTAAAATCTGGATTGCCTTACAACTTCTTCCCCATGGCTTTTCAGCTCTTCCATTACCTGTTGAAGGTGATTTTCTAATTTATATTCCCTTTTAAAAAAAATTACTTCCCCTGCTTTGGTGGGACTTTAATGATAGAACTTCTTAATAGTTTATAAACAAAGTAGTTGCCAAAACAGTAACAACAAAACTACTAAAGGAAGTTTAAAATGTCTTTGTGGTTCTTTTCTCCCCTCTATGGTTTACATCCCTGAAGCTGTACAGTTAAAGATCTATGTGCTAAAGTTACTTGGAAAAAAACTTTCTTTGTGATTAGGTTACCCATCTACATAGTTATATGTAATCACTTAAGTTTGTTTCTAGTTTTAAGGGTTCCTTTTTCACTTTTATCTCTTTAAAACAGAAACATCTATGTGTTTACATAGTATGAAAGTCAAAGCTATACTAAAGATGTATGCCTAGGTGCCTCTCCCGGTCTTTCTCTGTAACTTACCCCTTCCTGATCTCTGTAATTAAATATTTTCATTAGCGTTTTGCTCATTTCTCCCAAGTCCTTTTTGCAATACATGTGCTTCCCCATTTCATATATAAAATTCTGTACATACACATATAAAAGGTAATATATTACCTTGCTTTTCATTAAGGAATATATCCCAAAGATCTCTCCTTATCAGTACATAGATAGTCCTCCTTACTTTTTATTGTTGCATATTACTCTATTGTATGGATGTATTACAATTCAGGCAACTCCATATTGTTAATACTTGAGTTATTTCTAACTTTTGTTGCACAAATAATACCCAAATGAAAAACGTTGTTCATATGTAATTTTGGACATGCATGGGTGTATTTTTAAGCTAAATTCCAAACAGTAGGATTGGTTCAAAGGATAAACGTATCTGTACATCTGAACTTTAATTTTGCCAACTCTCCTCCACATCATTGTACCATATTTCACCCTACCAACAGTAGGTTATGAGAGTACCTTTTTCCCTATAGTCTCACCAACAGAGTTTATTATACATTTGGTTTTGCCAGTCTGATGACTGAGAGAGGATATCTCTGTGAGTTTCTTTTTTTGCTTTGTTTTACTGAAATCAAACACCTTTTCACGTGCACAAGGGGCATTTGTGTAATTTTCTCCGACCTCCGTGTTCATATATCTTCATAATAACACTCTTGGAAAAATAAGAGGAAAAACATTGACCTACAAGTTGGGAATCCCGGGCACTATCACGACTTTTCAGTTACCTAGTCTTGGTTCTCAAGCAAACCATAATGTTTATTGGAGCCTCAGTTTCTCTCTACCACTCGGGGTTTGAGAATGAAATAAATATAGTTTAAGAACATGGTTTGGGGATCTGTAATACCTTGTGTACTTTTCCTCATCATTCAGTAATCTATATTTCACATATGACTCAATATTCTTTCCTCTCTCAAAACATTTAGACTCTCTACCCTACAGCTTATAGTCATCAAAACATCTAGAGTGAAAGCTTTCATGACTTTTGCATGTTCAGCTTCTCAGACAACTAATTTCTACTGATGACCATTTAAATTGGATAGAAGTCCACTCTAACCAGCAATAAACAGAAGTTCCTTTTACTTTTTCAGTTATGTAAATAAAAAATTTGCCTTTCAAATATTTGATTAGCATGTTTGCTGGCCTTCTGAAATCTGAAAGTTGGTGTAGAGATGCTAGAGGAAGATAATAAATAAGAATCCTAATCTTAGATACTAAAAGAAACAAAAATTAGAAAAAGTATTGAACTGGCTTTTCCTGAAATTTCCACGAATTTAGGCAGTGGCTAGAGTGCATGATGTTACCAGACTTCCTCAAAATACATGTTCTTTTGGATTACCCTTTTAGGAGTTCTTCCTGAATAAAAAAAAAAAAAAAAAATTTTTAAAAAACACTAGATACATGGGAAAACACAGTCTTCTATTAGGAGATGAGTTTTTCTGAGAGTGGTAAACAGCAAAGTTCCTTGTTGAAGAAATGACAGCTATTTACATAAACAGCTTCCATTCATTTTAATTATTGCTTTGGCAAGGTACAAAGAGTTTAATGTCTCCTAAGTCCCACCGTAATGTTTGCTGTCTATAAGATTCATCTACCATAGACAAGATCTTCATCAGCTACTTGCTGTGCACTGATGACTACTTGATATGGATGGCTAAGCTAGGTGAAAGGGTAACGAAATTAATAACCAAAGAAATATGAGATACATGCAAATCCAACTCTTTTTTTTTAATAGTTTTTTTAAAGATTTTATTTATTTATTTGTCAGAGAGAGAGGGAGAGAGAGCGAGCGAGCACAGGCAGAGGCAGAGGGAGAAGCAGGCTCCCTGCTGAGCAAGGAGCCCGATGTGGGACTCGATCCCAGGACTCTGGGATCACGACCTGAGCCGAAGGCAGCTGCTTAACCAACTGAGCCACCCAGGCGTCCCACAAATCCAACTCTTAAACAGAGTTTCCTAACAAATATTTAGATCATTGACTTAATTTTTATTTGTATTTCCTGATGTAGGTCAAGTATTTCATCATAATCATAATTTCCTCATTTGACCTCTTCAGATCTAGAGGAATTAAAATACATATGTATTTTCATGTATATAACAAAAGGAATTACCTAAATAAACTAATTAGGGCTTTAGGTCTTTTATATATATACATTTTTTCCTGTATTTATATTTGCATACATAATTTTATAGAATTGCACTTTTGCATGCTTTCAAAATTTTAAAAAATGTTATGTAAAAATGAAAGCCATTGTTTCAAATTTGACGGTCAAATAGTGAAAGAAGAGCCTTAATTTCTCAAACTTCTTTCCAAATTTTTTTCATAATTTTGTTAAACACTTATGTGGAGCTTTGTTTTCTTTACTCAAAACATCTCCACTAAATTCAATGTTCTGAAAGACATATATGATATTTCTTGCAAGATTAATAAGATGAAGGAAAAGGACAGGAAAAATCCAAGAGTCTATTATACAATTTGCATTTTTTAGAGACTTGCTTATAAACCTTAACTAAAAAAATGAGTCTTAGATTAGATTAACTTAATATTCATTTAATGGAGGAAAACCAGAACTTTTTCTTTTATGTTTCATGTTTGCAGGTCAGGCAGAAATGTGCTTTTTCTTTTTCTACTTCTCAAATTCTCTGAGGCTTACAACCTGAACTTAGTATCAAGAAGAAATGTGTTTGCAATGAATAAAGATACACAGTATTTTACAATTGGTTTCTTTTAATTCCGACTGATGTCTATAGGTGGTTTGGCTTAATATACTGAATAATTAGTAAAAAAAAAAATAGGCTATTGGCTATGTAATTAATGAGCACACAAGTGGGGATAGGATCAGAATATAATTAATTGTATACACAATAATTAAATAAGAATCTATATGAAAGAAATTGACTCCTTGCCTTGAATGGATTTTGGAGATTATATATTATAAAGGAATTCCCACAATAGCAAAAATTACCAACATAGCATATATTTGAATATAACAATTTAGAAATGACTTTTTTTTTAAGATTTTATTTATTTATGTATTTATTTATTTGACACAGAGAGAGAGAGAGCACAAGCAGGGAGAGCAACAAGGAGAGGGAGAGGGTAAAGCAGACTCCCCACTGAGCAGGGAGCCTGACTTGGGCCTCAATCCCAGGACCCTGGGATCACGACCTGAGCCAAAGGCAGATACTTGACTTAGCCACTCAGGTACCCCTAGAAATGACTCTTAATAGAATATTAATTTGCATTATTTTCCAAATATTAGTTAACTATTTAAGCATTTCCAAATATGAGTTGAGACACACTGATGTAAAATGAAATTTACAACTTTTATCTCTATAACCTCCTGGCTTATTTCCTTTGTCCCTATGATATCTTCAATTCCTTTTATCAACCAACCAATCAACCAGTGAAGTGTTTATTAAGTGCCTACCACAGACTCAGTACTTTGCCAGATATTGAGGGTGGGGCATGTGTAACACATGGTCCTTCAATTCAAGGGACTTAAAATTCGATTGAAAGTGCAGTAAGAAACAAAGTGAATAAGTGGACATGAAAAATTACAGATCACAAACAAGGTAGACAACAAGGATGCTAAGATAATTCAGTGAGGAAAGAATAGTTGTTTCAAAAGTTGGTGCTAGCACAGCTATATATGTACACAAAAAAGAATGAGTTAGACCTCTACCTAATACCATCTGCAAAAATTAACTCAAAATGAACCAAACACCTGAATGTAAGACCTAGAACTATAGAACTTTTAAAAGAATATGAAGTGGTAAACCTTCATGACTTTGGATTAAGCAACCAATACTAGGATATGACACCAAAAGTATGAGAAAAAAAGAAAAAAAATACATAAATTAGACATCATAATTAAAAGATTTTTACTTTCAAAGGACACTACCAAGAGAATGAAAAGACAACCCATAGAATGAAGAAAATGTTTGCCAATCAGATCTTTTAAAAGACTTGTCTCTGGAATATATGAAGAGTGCTTCTTATTCAATAATAAAGACAACTCAAGAGATCAGCAAAGGAATTGAATAGAGATTTCTCGAAAGAAGATATGCAAATGGAAGATAGGCATAAGAAAAAAATGCTCAACATTATTAGCTATAAGGGACATGCAAATCAAAACTGCAATGACACTTTATACCTATAATCAAAAAGACAACGATGAATGGTGGGAAGATGTGAAGAAAATGGAACTCTCCTATACTCTTTCCATTATACCAAAGTTTGAAAATTACTAGATTATTCTACCAGAAAAGAATCAATAGCCAATATCCAGCTACTGGTGAGAATGTAAAATATTTCAGATGCTTTAGAAAATACACTGGCAAGTTCTCAAGATGTTGAACATAGAGTTACCACATGATCCAGTATTTCTCATAGATATGTACACAAGAGAAATGAAAATGGCTCGCATGAAACATGTACACTTATGCTTTTAGCAGCAATACTCAAAGAGCCAAAAAATGCAAACAACCCAATTATCCATCAACTGAGGAATGGATAAACACAATGTGGTATACCCATACAATAAAATATTATTTAATATAAAAAGGAAAGAGTACTTATTTAAGCTATAGAATGACTGAACCTTGAAGATGATATATTAAGTGAAAAAAAAGGTAGTCATAAGAGGCCATATATTGTATGATTCCATTTATATGAAATTTCCAATGTAGGCAAATTCATAGAGACAGAAAATAGACTGTGGTTGCCTAGGGCTGGGTTTCAAATAGGGGTTGGAGGGGAAATAGATTTCTTGGGGTGATAAAAATGTTCTAAATGGATTGTGGTGATGATTGCACAACTCTGCAAATATACTAAAAACCTATGAATTATATACTTTATATGAATTATATCTTAATGGTTTTGTTAATATTTTAGCATTATTCATATAACTAGGAGGTTTAAATGACATCTTCAGCCCTTACCGATTCTGTGAACAGAGGAATGGTCTTTTTCTTTTAAAAAGGTGGGGGAAGAAGGAAGCAAAAGAAAAGGTAATTTTAGACTTAGAAGAGAATTTAGAAAACATATAGTCTAACTCCCTAAATGCTCCTGTTTTTCAAATGAGCAACTTGAGCATTAGTTAAGCCCATGGGTTCTGGAGGCAAACAGGCAGTGGGTCTCTATGACTCAGTGCTGCAGGACAAGGCCTATGAACGCTCAGCCTCAGTGTTACCATCTATAAAAAGGGGGTGGAGGATACAGAATATGATCTACAGACATTATAGGATTAGATGAGAATGCACGCATAGGCTCCACAAGCCTGAAGTAGAAGGAGTTCTAAATGAAAGTTAGCTGTTGTTACTAAAGTGTGCCCACTCCCCCATGTCATTTGTACTGGAGCTAGGATACTAAACACTTCCTGACTTTACTTCCTATACTCTTTCCAGTATACCAAAGTTTGAAAATTACTAGATTATTCTACCAGAAAAGAATCAATAGCCAATATCCAAAACCGAATCATTTGAGAGCAGTTGATTTCCTATGATTTTGACTCTACAGCCAGAATGAACCTGTACTTAAGGTTTAAAACAGGTCTTATAATTAATATGTCATGTCTAGACTTCAAGTTTTGCCAAGACAGTTCTTGTATCTTGACCCCAGGGATCATTTTTCTTCCCTCTGAATTCTCACTCTTGCCCAACATTCAGCCTATTACGTGTGTTAATATGATGGGATGACTCATTACATCTGCATGTCTTAGGTAATCAAATTTGAAAATAACTTTACAAAGCAACTAGCTTTTCATCTTTATCCAGAATTTATCCTCCAAGAGAAACAGGGAATAGCTGCAGATCTTTCTTAGAATTTTGATAGCATTCTGTCTGCATGGTGAATAGGAGTCAGCTCCTCTTATGTGGGTGTTTTTGAGTTTATATGATTATTTTTATTTTTTACCTCTCTAGACGTCATCATAGTAACATTTTGATTAGCAGCCAAAGAGGTTCTTTCTACAAAGGTACTACATGAGATTATCTAGATGACAATACAAAGCACTGAGGTATTCATAAGGAACACCTTCTTAGTGTATACTTATGCATTGCTGATGAGAGTGTTTGTTCACACAACCATTTTGGGGGAGATTTTGGCAAAATGTCTCAAAAGCCTTCAACCTTTGACCCAGCATTTCCATTGCCAGGAATTTACTCAATAGGAATCCTGAAACATATGCCCAAATATTCATTTATTAAAAATTGATCGAAAGAGTATAGATAACCATGAAATTTTAAAAACAAGTGCCCAGGCGCGCCTGGGTGGCTCAGTGGGTTAAAGCCTCTGCCTTCAGCTCAGGTCATGATCCCAGGGTCCTGGGATGGAGCCCCATTGGGCTCTCTGCTCAGCGGGGAGCCTGCTTCCTCTTCTCTCTCTACCTGCTTCTCTACCTACTTGTGATCTCCGTCTGTCAAATAAATAAAAATCTTTTTAAAAAAAAAAGTGCCCAATTAATAATGGCTTAAAATTCAGTGCATCCATGGTTTGTATTTTTAAAATTCATGATTTAAAAGGATGACTACTTATAATGTCTTATATGAAAATAAGAGAGGTCAAAGTGGGATGCACAGCAGGGTTACAGTATTATAAAAATGATTATGTATATGCATGCATTAAGCTTTTTTAAAACTTAAATTCAATTTGCCAACATAGAGTACATCCTTTGTTTCAGATGCAGAGTTCAATTCATCAGTTGCATGTAACACCCAGTGCTCATCATGCTTCTTGATCACTTCGGCCCAATTAACAAAGCGTCATTCATACATTTATTTATTCCACTAATTCGTTCAGGCTCATAAGACTTGCAAATCTGTGGATATCTCAGCTGAATGCCTTTCTTCAGAAACTGCTGCTATCAGAATATGAACTGTGAAGGCAAATGGGAATACTTTAGTGCAGTTAATTTATGGCTTATTAGGATTACTAGTGAATTGTATTAAATTCATCCTCAGTATTCAGACTGTAATGATATAGATGTCGTAGCACGGTTTCTGCAAAAGTTTTTATGAGTATTTTCAATGTGAGCTATTATTGGTGTTCATTCCTTTTCATTATATTCAATCCTTGTAAAACATAACAGTTTTAAATGAAAGTAGACAAAGTGGAAAGTTTTGTCTGCCTGATGTGCTGCCGTGTGTTTGAAAGAGATCCAGATGTCATCAAGGCTGTTTTCCCAGTAACTCTGACAACTTGTCATCCACTCTAGGCTTTGTGGCTTTGCAGCTTTGCAGTCCCTTTATGTCCAACAGTACTGAAAGACTTGTACTGGGCCAAATATGCAGTAGACATGACAGAAAACAGTCATTTTCTAAGTCTTGTATTTCTTCTCTGTTTCTACTTTGAGTAAAGTCTTTGGTGCTCCTGGAATGCCTGTTTCATGAAGGGTAAATGTCAGAAGGAAATTTACCTCCTGGAATCTAGGCATTTTATCCAGCTCTATTCTTTCTCCAAAAAGAAAGGCTGAACTAATATGTGGACATGTAATACAGAAACTGAGGAAAGTGATTATACTAAGAGATGGAGAAGATCAAATAATGAAGATTCAGGCAGGGCTTTTTTCATCCCACTGGCAGATCCCTGCGGTATGAGGGTGAGGGGCTTTATGTTCCCCTGTTCGGGGCCCTCAAGACAGTGGGAGTGGTCAGGGATGCACACCCACTGAACGGATGGGGCGCATTCCACCACCAAGAAGCTATTCTCCAAACTCAGTGCCCTCGACTTTGAGTGAGGGAGGGAGAGGAAGAATGGGTCCAATGGACTAATGTCAACATGGAGAAACCTGGGTGGATGCAGGGCAGGGTGGCTTTGTATGAAGCTGGCAGGCAGCCGGAGTAGTCCTGCAGAAAAGAGGCTGGCAGAGGAGCTTTTGAAGTCTTCCTTTTCTCTTCTGTGAGAAAATAACAGCATCCTCCAAAGCCACGTATTGTCCAAGGGGTAGCATCACTACAGTGCCCAGAGAAAAAAGAGCTATAGAAATAAGAAAGATGGGATATGTGGGTGGCAGAATCATTAAGTGCCTGCCTTCAGCTCAGGTCATGATCCCAGGGTCCTGGGATGGAGACCCAAGTTGGGGTCCAGCTCCCTGCTCAGCGGGGAGTCTACTTCTACCTCTGCCTGCCACTCCCCCTGCTTGTACTCACTCTCTCTCTCTCTCTCTGTCAAATAAATAAATAAAATTTTGGAAGGAAGGAAGGAAGGAAGGAAGGAAGGAAGGAAGGAAGGAAGGAAGGAAGGAAAGCCTTAAACTATACCTACTTCTTTCCTTTGGGCAATTTCTCCATTATGATTGAACACTTACTGTTTGATTTGTCCATTACTTTATATATTTTGTATATAATTCTTTAAAAAAACAGTTTCAGAGAAGCTAAGTAACTTGTTGGACATCACATAGCCAGCAGAGGTAGCATCAGGATCTGAACTCAGTTCTGCAACACCGCAAGGCTTACTCTCCCTTCACCAAAGATAGTACTAATCATCCAAGAGGAAAATAATGTTATCTACAAGTATATTTGTAAAGAATGGTGTATGATTAAAAATAATTTTAAGAACTTTAGTGTTCTTGTGTATTTAGGACTACACAATACATTTATGCAGTCAACATTTTTTTGAATGTTTACCATTTTAAGACATACTTAGATAAAATTAAATAGTTGAAATTTGTAATATTTGAGATTCAATTTTTACAAGAAGCTGCCTTCAGATATTAGGAATGAATCTCCTTGGGACTCATTTTAAAATTATGCTAAAATGTAAGAATCCCCTGAAGCTGGAATATGCCCCTAAATGCAATCACATTTAGTTATTAGTATTCTTCAGCTACTAGCGGGCTACATAGTAGAGCAATGAAAGAGTGAAAACATGAAAGAATAAAGAGAAGGCAGAAGGGTTATAAATGAAACCATCAAAGTAAATTGTTCTTCTACCTTTTACTGATGCTATGTGATGTACTAGGCAGAGTACAATTTGCACTCTTTAAAAACCATCTCTACATGAAAACATCAGAGGCTTTATCTTTCTCAGTAAACACTTTTGATTGTAGACCAGGATAAGAGACAAAACTGTTTATCAAAGACTAGTCCTTTTATGGAGAAAGAACAAATAAGAGGTTTCCTCGCATTGAACTGAATCAAACAAAGTAGCTTAAATGTAAAGAGTTCCAACTGAAATAAATACTTAAAAACCTTGATTAGGAATGTAAATTCACATTGTCTCTGACCACTTAAAGCATATACTGTTTCAAAGAAAAAGGAACATCTTAGTCAAAAATATCGTGTGTAAAATAGGGCAAGTATCCTCTTATATCAAATACTAAAGTATTTGGTCTGAGCAATGTCATGAAATGGTATTTTAACTTGTCTTTCCAGATTCTAAATGTTTTTAAACTGATTGATCTTGGAACAAAAGAAAACAGTATTTACAGTTGGACATTTCAATTTTCTCAAAATATGTGACAAATATTTTGATAGCTATATGTTATATTATTTTTTCTAATTTATTCATTTATCTCCAAATGTAGGTTTCCACTTCAAAATCACTTAATTGTACATGAACTAGTTTATGTTTATCCTTGGTGATATGGTGAGTCATATTTAACCTTGATTAAGGATTATTATTCTTTGGTCATATTTCAAAATGCTTCTAACAAGAGATGGAACATGGAAATAGAGAGTTGTAATTTTATGACTGGACATAGACATCCATGAGCCAATAAGTGATTCATATGAGAAATATTTTGATCTTTGAGAATTGTGCTTCCCTTTTAAATTCAAAGCTAGAACTTACACCAAAAACATAGTTTGATGGAAAATACAACTATGAAGCACTTTACATTGACCTTTGTATGAAGAATGCGCTCAAAAATATTGAACTGACTGAAACAGAATTACATTTGACATACTAAAGCCTCTCTAGGAATTTTCGTTATGATCTTTCCTTTGGGCAAATGGAACAAGTCTGACCTTTGGTACATTTTAGTTTGAATTTTATGTAATAACACATTATTTCAGAGCAAACTGGAAGTACAATAAAAGTATCCCTTCCGGTGACATGAAATGACATAGAAGACTTAAAACTAAGTTATCCATAGATTAAATCTTTCAGCTTTCCACCACCTAAGCTATGATTGAAAATCTTGTTTGGAATAATTATTTGTTAGGTTGTCCTTTCAGTTGATGTCTGGTTTTGGCTCTTCAAGCCAGGCCAAGATCAACTTGAGACAGCAGCAAAACCTAAGTCCATTGTTTGGCGTCCCTCTGCCACTGCTCCATATGATCCCCAGCTGCTTTAGCCCTCTGGTTGACCTTTCTTGACTTGTTATACCAACATGCAGAGAGTAGTATTTCTGCATTTTGCTTTGGTCAGCTGTAACCAGTTTTAGCTTGTTTTTTTTTTTTTTTTCCTCAACGATCTTTCTGGCCAAGATGCCTTTCCATGGCTCAGAGATCTTCTTACATTCTTGGGTGTCTGCCTGTCAGCTTTGACTTTAACAAATGTGAATTTAAAATATTCTGAGAATCAAATTCACTTCACCTAGTGCAAGCTGGATTTGGGGGTGTTAGGACAGATCCACGCAAGACAGTGTTTCCGAACTTGAAAAGCAGTTTGGATCACCAGCTGTGCTTTCCCCTTTCCCTTCAGAATAGTTGACCTCAGTAAGACCATCTATCTTAAAACTAGATGTAGGTTTAGAGATATTGAAACCAGGAAATTCTTACAAAAAGATGGCTTGTTCCCCAGGTTTGTGGATGTGAATTTTGATAATAACAAGTCAGGTTGGGTTGGGTAATCCCAGTGGGGTATGGATAAATGTTATTTTTATTTCTCAGAATACTATAATCTGACCTTTCCTAAAGAGTTTAATGTACTGAGTCAGATTGACAAAGTGGGAGGTGGGCAAAATACCGATGATAGCTGAGGACATTTAATAGCCACTGCATATCCTTGGGTGTCCTGGGGTTACTCCAATTCACAACTGTTAGTACCGTGTGTAATATTGATGATGAATTGAAACACAACCAGAATCATGGAAGTTGGTCTAGAAATGGTACTATGTGAGCTTGCCTAGGTCTTTTCTATAGCTTCTATTTCCTTGTTTTCCTTTCTTTTTTCTTAAATTTGTATCTTTTCATGTTACAATATATGCTATATTGATATATTAGCATTGGCATACATAATGTAATTATATATGATAAAGTTATATATAATATATCCCAACTGCTCTATTCCCTTATCTATTCATTAGGTTCTCTCCCTGTCTTGGCAGTTATAAATAATGCTGCTATGAACGTGGGGGACTAGATAACTCTTTAGCAATGTTTTCATTTCCTTTGGGTATATATCCAGAAGTGGGACTACTGGATCATATGCTAGTTTTATTTATTTATTTATTTATTCATTCATTCATTCATTCATTCATTCATTTGATTGAGGAAACTCCATACTGTTTTCCACAGTGGCTGCACCAATTTACATTCCCATCAACAGTGCCCGAGAGTTCTCTTTTCTCCACATCCTTGCCAGTGTTTGCTATCTCTTGTCTTTTTAATAATAGCCATTCTATGAGGTGATATCTCCTTGTGTTTTTGATTTGCATTTCACTGATGATGGGTGATGTTGAATACATTTTACTGTACCTGTTGGCCCTTCATCTATCTTCTTTAGGAAGATGTCTAGTCAGGTCCTTTGCCAATTTTTTAGTTGGATTATTTGGGGAATTTTTTTTGCTGTTGAGCTGTATGAGTTCTTTATATATTTTGGATATTAACCCCTTATTGGATATATCATTTTTAAATATTTTTCCTCTACCATAGGTTGCCATAACATCTATTTCTTTGCTAAGATTTTCTCCTTTTTTCATTTAATTCAAGATGATTTGTATAATTGATTATGATGAGTGATTTTCTATTATATTCTGGACATTTGGATTATTATGTAGGAGACTCTTGATCCTTTTTATACCTTCTGTTTCAGAAGGCAGTTGCCTGTATAGGTTGAGCTTATACGTTCTGGTCTACTTTTGTGCTTTATTTCCAATGACAGTTTGGTTTTCTGAGCCTTTGCAGTGTTATTCTGATCAGCTTCCTTCTCTAGGGCTGTTAAAGTTATTGCTCAATCCATTCTGGTACCACTTGTGGGGATAGAAAGCACTTATTCCCTTGGGCTACCTGCTGCTGCTGGGTGATTTTTCTGGGGGAAATGTTACTGAGAAGTAGGGGGAAATGAGTGTGTGCATACAGAGTGTATACATTTGCCTGCTGCAAACCTTCCATTTGAGTCAGATAATCAGGATAGAATCATGAAGATAGATGTTAATGTTGGTTCCATTCAGAGTCCTTGGAACAATCAGAAAAATCATGTCTTAAGTTTCCACCAGCCAGTCCCAACATCAGAGATGAAGAGGACCTCATTGTTACTGTTCTTTGTTGAACAAATATCTCTCTAATTTACATCCACCTGACTTAGATACTTTGACCTTTTCCTTGTTTATCTAACAAGTAGTTTTGGACACAGTTCTCTTCTACAAGGTGTTCTAAGGCACAGCTATGCAAAGTTTATTTAAAGTGTCACTAATATTTTCTAGCGATGCATTTATTTTAAATAAATTTTCCTCTAACAATAACCATAAGTTTTGCCACATGGAAGAAGATTTCAACAAATGTTACAAACAACTTAATGTATACTGGGCACTGTGCAAAATGCTGGAGATGCAAAGATCAAAAAAATAGTAACAGGGATCTGGCTCCCAAGAATTATGAGTGTAACAGAAGAAAGAGTACATGTACACATGAACAAATTGTTATGTATAGTATTATAGGTACAATATTGCAAATATGGACAAAGCTAGAGGTTCTACATAAGAATTGCATTTGATAGCAGTTGAATCAGGAAAGACTCAGCAGAGCAACTGATATTTGAATTACGCTGAGAATAAATAGGAATTAATCACATGGGAAGAGAGGGAAGGCATGCCAGGTTTAGCAAGGTTCATGTGCCAGGTCACAGAGGTGTGGGGCAGTAATGGGATTTGAGAGTTACAAATAGCTCTGTGTTGTTCAAGTACCAAAGGACATCAGAGGAGAGAGACCATGAAGGGCTCTGTATCTCATGAAAAGGAGCTTTGACTTCATTTCTTAAGAAATAGGAAACATAGGATAGATTTTAAGGTGAGAAAATATGGTATGATCAAGTTTGCATTTTCACAGAAATCACTGTTTATTACAAGTAATACTTAACACCCATTTACACCCATTAACACCCATTAACAAATTTAAATTTACAAGCTCATATTTAATCATACTGCCCCTTCAAAGAGCAGAAGAGCTCTAATACCGAATAAATTTAAACATCAAGAACCCCCCACTTAGGTTTTACTTAGATGTCCCCACCCTTTAGGTGGGGCTCATGTAAGAATAGCTGGAAGTGGAGAGAGAAGATGGGTTCCTCTGAAAAAAAGGAAATTGCCTTTTCATCTTTTTTTGCAAAATTTCTAGTAAGCATTGATGCAAATGAAAGGATTACTCCTTGGTTGCTTTCAGTTGTCTTGTCCAACCAGCCCTTCCTAATGAAGGGGAGACCCTGCCCTCTGTAAGCATAGAGTGTGGTTGTTTGTGCTGTTAACTTATGTCCCGCATATGTCTTCCTGACAACTCTGCCTTAAGGCAGGCTTCTTGCCCTATTTCCAGATGAGAATTGAACTCAAAATACACATTAAAGGAAAAAATTTAGGTGATATGTGCAATAAAATGTACTCACCCATGACTGGTTTTCTCTTATAAATATTTAACTGTAAGGATATTTTTATGTTGCTTGATAATAGTGATTGCTGGAGAAAGGTCAACGGATCATGCCTACAAGGTATATAGGACCTTGTAGGTGGTAGGCAACCTCTCTCCTTCCCCCTGTTTCAGTCCTTCTCATGCCCTCCTGACCCAGAGAAGCAGTCAGGCTGGTTGTATGAATGTGGGTTCTACCCCGGTTGACACAGATTCCACAGACCATAGCTATTATTTCAAAAGCACATCAGCCTGGACTTTATGGGGAGAAATATAATTTCTGTTGGCATCTTTAATTCTTTATAGAAAGTACCTTGCTTGAGGAAAGCAGCAGAATGCAAGCAGTTGATAAATGGAAAAATATGGCATCTCTGTGCCTCATGGATATGACCTCTATAGATAAAATGCAAATCTCCTTTGTGTAACTGACATTTAGTCTGTTAGCCATTTTTAATAAAAGAGTAGAGAAGTTTCTCCCCTGTGGCTTTTGCTGGTACTTTTTATAGCCGTGGTGTGGTAGGAAGTAGGCCCCAAGTTCCCTTGGCAACAAGTAGGTTAGAAGCGATACACAGAAATCTGAATCATCAGTGAATCATCTGAGGATTTCTGTTTCCAATCCTTGGAAATAATTTACTGATTGTTTTTAACTATGTGATGTTTGCTGACTCTAAGCGAACATGCAGAGAGCATAAGAGTTTACTTTGGTCAATCATTTAAGGAAAGTTCTGAATGTTCCAAGTGGACCTTCATACTGATATCCCCCCCCCAAAAAAAAACCTTTTTTTTTTTAAATTAAGACAGCACTCACATTGGAGGGGAACAGATCAGTACATCAAGGCATCAGCAGTGGGGGAACGTTCCCCTTCTACAAAGAAAACCAATGTCCCCAGCAAGATGTTTTAGGACACTGCT
The DNA here is from genome assembly GCA_003697995.1 of Taxidea taxus jeffersonii. Classification (NCBI taxonomy): domain Eukaryota; kingdom Metazoa; phylum Chordata; class Mammalia; order Carnivora; family Mustelidae; genus Taxidea; species Taxidea taxus. Next base: position 20,146 of record ML107608.1, on the reverse strand, counting down.
CCAAGAAAACTAAATTTTTCTTTGTATCAAGGAAAGGCAATGTCTGTACAGTTCAATGTTAGTCATAGAGAAAATCTGCAGACACTTGAAAAGAGAATTGGCGTGGCTCACACCTGAAATGTGTGCACACATACCCACATGCACACGCACAAACTGAGACTTCTGGACATCAGTTACTCAGTTTCTCCTGCCATTTTTTTCCCCACTGATACATCTCTTATATGATCCCTTCATCACCCTTTTGTTGCTATGACCTTATTTCAGTTTAACACTTTGTCTTCTTGACTCAGATTGTCCTTTTCTTGATTCTTCGTGCAGAGAGAAAAACAACCTCCCCCCAAAATATTTTTTTCTCATGTCAGCATCCCGTAAAACTCATTAATGGTTCGGTGGTTTCCTGAGGACCATGGCTTATTTATCATTGTATTTGCACCTTAGTGGGGGTGCCTAACTTGTAGATGTTCAACAAGTAGTTCATTGAATGATTTATAATTTTTGTATTTTTGCTTCTCTGCCTCCCACAATAAACCTAAATCTACTCGAGAGTGGAAGTCTAATGTCATATCTTGTTTCCCTCGCTCCTACCATGGTCTCCATGTTCATCCAACATTTATTGAGACAGTGAATGATATTCAAATCCTGGAAATCTTCAGTTGTAATCTCCTCTCCCTAGATGATCTCATCTCCCTACTCTCCTGTGAGGTGAGCATTTGTACCAGTCAGGCTCCCCTGAACCTCTCCTACCTTTTCCCTCAGATGAATTACCACTGCCATTGTCACTACCTACTCTTGTTCTAGCCTCTTTCCAAGCCCATCCTGTCTCATTGTATCCACAATTAGAGAGACTTCTTGATTCCTCCAGTCCTTCCAGGTCTCATGTTTATCAAACTCCTCAAGTCTGTGGGCTTGATTCAAATATTGTCCCTCATGAATTCATCTCTAGTTTACCTCCTGTTTGCCCCCTGTTTCCTAAACTTCTATCTCTCACATGTTGATGACAGTAATATCCTTCATCTCTAGTTCTGTATCTCCTCAGTGCAACAAAACTTGATGTTTTATAAGCTCTTCAGTCTCAAAAATGTTCCAAGGTTGGTTCATATTGTTAAATTTTATAGGTGTGTTAATTATTTTTAGGGTGTTGTTGTTGTTGTTATAGTGAGTCCTTTTGCCCTTAGGGATACATATTAAAATGGTTAAGGATGAAATGATGTGTGATTTCACATTTATTTCAAAATAATACAGAAGGTAATAAAAAGGAGTTATACTATTCTATGTACTATGTGTTTAAAACATTTTTCTAATACAAACTCCTTAAAACTTAATTCATTAAAAGGAAGAACTCCTTTCTTATTCCCTTCAGCCACTTTGAACACACTCCTCCTTTGTTTTACAGAATTCTTTTCCCCCTATTCCAGTCCCAACCTTCTGGGACATTCTATTCTCTAGGGTTTGGGAGCAGAGACTACACGGGAAACTAAGCCAGTTTAACTGCTGATGTGATCAGTGCCCAAACTAAAGATCCTGGTGTCAAGCCAAGTGGTTAAAAAATTTTTTAAAGCAAAAGCAGAGAGCAGCTATGTTCTGAAAGAAAACAGAACTAGGAGTTTACCCCTCCACCCTACCATGTTCTCAGTTTTGTGATTCTCTAAAAACATGACTAGGGAAACATCCAAAATCAATGGTCATGTTGTGGTCTTTGCCTGAAGTATCTTTCCCTTTTCTTCTTATCTCTTTGGAAATTACCTACTTAAGCTTCATTTGAGACTCCTCAACCATCCCTTTTTGTAGTGCTCCCTGGACTCTGTCTCCCACAGGCAGAATTAAATGCTTCCTCATCAATATTCACATACAACATTATACCTACTTCCTTTTTTACACCACCTCCATGGAGTGTAGTTATTAGCTATGGGTGTCCTGGCATTGCACTGCTCTGCAGAGAAAACGCAGACTACCTGCCCCAGACTGTAAGCTCTGTCTTCCTCTCCTTGGTTCCATAGTCAGCACAGAGCTTGAAAAGAATAGATGTTTGATGAAAGGTGAAAAGTGATTGAGAGAGAATTTACTATTTTTTAATACATGTAGCTCCTCTTTTCTGCTACTATTCATATATTGGAAGTCTTCTTTTCCAGTCTTCCCATCCAAAAGTACTCCTTCCTCTGAGTTCACTGAACCTTTTCCCTCTCACAATATGTATCATGATCTGATTTTTTTGGTCTTCCTTCCTTTGCTGTCCATGACTTGTAAGAACAATGACCATTCCTTTTCCTCCTACTGCTCTCTACAGAGCCTGCTCGGGGTTTGATGCCTGAGCACACCTGAACAATTGATTGAATTAAATGTCAAAGGGTAAAGAAAGAGTCTCTCTTTCCCATCTGAGATCAGCCATATTGCATATTTGATGTCAAATCCTTATTTGCTCAAATAATTTCATGACCTTCATTACTTATAGAGGGAAGAAAGATGTTTATAAACAGACAGCCACAACTCACAGAATACAATGATTGTCCTTTAAGGCTTCCAGAACTAAGCAGCACATGCCTCCCACTTAATCAGCTGCTGCTCACAAAAACACAACAGTGGCAGGTTTGCATCTCCACTTGAGAGTTGAGGAATCTAGGACCACATGAGCAACAGGTTCAGTAACAGAGCTCCAGATTTCATCACAAGACTTTTAAATCCCACTCTGATGTCCTTCCCACTTATACCACAGCTTCCTGTGTGTAAATGATAGAGACTGAGCTCCTCTGGTACATCTCCACCATTACGGGTCTTTAGAGAAGCATTATGGTGGAGAGAGCAAGGAGCAAAGCTCTGATGCCAGGCTCTGTTTCATTGCTGGCTCCGCTGAGCCACAGGACCCTGGGTCAGCCAACAGTCATGGTGGAGAGGGAAGAAAACTGCTTTATAAAGTGAATCCTGGCACTTGATGGAAGAGACTCAGAGGCATTGCTGTGGAGGCTTCTTACCACCTGATATGCTTACTCTGTGCCTCAGTTTCCATATCAGTAAATTAAGCATGATAATATTCCCTATCTGATACAGTTGTGCCACAGATTACAGGAGCTAATAATATACATAAAGCATTTACAACAGTGCCTGACACATAGAAAGCCCTATATGTAATGGTTTGTTTTGTCCCCACTTTGATCATTTATTTTGAAATAGAGCACATGCAATGCATTTTGTACAGTATGAAAGGCAGAAATACTAAGTGACTTTTTAGGGTCAATTTTTGAGATGAGGCCCAAGATATTTGTGGCATTCGCATCTAAAATCTCTTTCCTATTCTCCACAACTTTTCCAAACACAGTTTGCAAAATCAGATTGGACATTGTACAGGAATAGCTTTTCTCCTAATATTTCAGTTCCATTCCAGCTGGAGTCAGAAATAGTGTTGCATGCAGAAAATTAAAATTATGTGAAAACAATGTGATCTAAAACTTTTTTTTATTCATTGTCAGGAAAAGTGATGGTTCATGTGTGAAATAAAAAGAAACTTGACAGTTATTTGATATCACTGGAGTATGAATTACTTACCTCATTACCATCTTGGGAGCTATCCTGATGTCTGGTTATAAAACAAAAACTAGCTGAACTATAAAAATGCTATATAACTTATTGAATCATTGAGTATGTAACTATCAGTTGAGTTCTTTCTTACATGAGGCAGTATTCTAGAAGAAGGACACATAGCCCATGTGCTCCACAGGAAGCTACTTTACAGGTGTAAGGAGACAGGAAACAGTCTACGGCCATACCACCCTGAACGCGCCTGATCTCATCTGATCTCGGAAGCTAAGCAGGGTCGGGCCTGGTTAGTACTTGGATGGGAGGAGACAGGAAACAAGCACGTAAACAACATAATGACAGATCAGATGGTGGGAGTTAGGGCAGAAATGTACAGGGTGATATCAACTAGATTAGTGGGAAGATGGAAGAACATTAAGATAATTTTGGAAGGTTTCAGCCAAAACCTAAAAGATCAGAAGGCACAAAATTTCACGATATCATGTCGTGAAAGACATAGTACAGAAATATCAACCATAGAGAGGTAACTTACCAACAGTATTTTGTTGTTGTTGTTCATCTTACCTATGTATGTGTTTCCTATCAGTAAATTTGATTTGGTTCAAATGTAGTTAGAATAGCTTAGACAAAGGTCAGATATGACCCACGATGTATATCTCTTTCTCTCTTTTAGTATACAAGTAATACTCATTATAAAAAAAAACTTTGGAAACTAAAAATTTTAAATGAAACTTACCCACAATTCGAAAACTTAAATGTAATTTTACTCATATGTTTATCTATTCCTAATGCAGATTTTTTTTTTTTAAAGTTCTGTTTGTGGTCATTTAACCTTTGTGAAACGAGGTTAAAGTAGGTAGCTGGCTCCACGTAGAAAAAAAGAGAAACAGAAGCAGAGGTCATGCTGATATTCATAGTTCACATGGTAATAAGCATATTTTGGTTTAAAGTTAGAATTGATCACACACACACACACAGACATACACACAAAATGTTGTCATGGTCAGAACAGTAGGGACAGAGAAATGCTTTGATTTCAACTATTGCCAAGTCTTACATCTCCCAAGCAATTGAGCCAAAAAAAAAAAAAAGATACAGGCCCATCCCACTTAGGAAGTATGGCCTTGAAGGAGAGGGACCTGGAGAAACTAGCCTTGTTCTCATAAGCAGAAGCTGGAGTGGGTGGTGATGGTGGTGGCAGTGACATTGGTGATGAGCTTCCCAGCCCTTTCATAGTGCCAGCTGAGCCCCAGTCAATGACAAGAACAAAACAGTGAATATCTTTGTCATTCACATCTTTGAGACCTAGTTCTTCCTTAACTGTCAATGTGCTTTCTTCCTTCTCCTCTCTCTCCACCTTTCAGACTGAGGAATGAAGAGGTTACAATTTGCTTTTCAAGGTGATACTCATCTCACAGACTTCAGTACCACCTTCTGTCGGAAAGTGTCCCATTGTGCTTTAGGGGCTCAATGTACACACACCGTCTGCACTTCGACCTTAAGAATAAACAAAAAAAGAAAAAAGGAAAATCAAAGTGCAGCAGCAGTCAGTTCTTTGAACAAGAGGAGCCCATGCACATGCGCTCAGAGAAGAATATGCGGATTAGAAGAATCTTCCACTGGGAACCAAGGATGGGAAATTTGAGGAGAAATGATTGGGCTATTGTTAATTGTTCTCTCATTTTTAACTTTACACAATAAAGAGATTTTCACTTTAGCAGTATCTACTGTCAAAGAACCAAATTAGGCTAAAGCATTGACATAGGGTAGGGCAGGTGAAAGAAAATACGTTGTTTTATCACAGGAGTCACTTGACAGTTATTTCTTTCCTTTCAAATAGAGGTTGGTAGGTAAGTAGGTAGAAGGCAGATAGATGCAAGTATTTATATATACGTGTGCAGGCTCATTCATTAATATAAATGGAATCCTCTATCTTGTCTTTTTCACTAACCATAAGCATCTTCCCATGTCATGAATTCATCTTCAAAAACATCTTACTGAGGGGCATCTGGGTGGCTCAGTGGGTTAAAGCCTCTGCCTTTGGCTCAGGTCATGATCCCAGGGTCCTGGGATCAAGCCCCGCATCGGGGTCTCTACTCAGGGGGAGCCTGTTTCCTCCTCTCTCTCTGCCTGCCTCTCTGCCTACTTGTGATCTCTCTCTGTCAAATAAATAAATAAATTCTTTTAAAAAAATCTTACTGAATAGAAAAAATCTATTATCATACAGATGTACTCTACAGATTGTTTAGCCAAAAGTAGTACCTTATTGCTTGGTCCTGTTGCTGGAATTTTAGCTTGTCTATGATGTTGTAAATGATGGTATAATGAACATCATAGGATATTAATCTTCCAGCTGCTATTTTTTTAGAATAAATCCCTAGACATACAGCCATTTTGAGCAGTTATTTGAGTATCTGTCAAAATTCTTGACCCACACTGTTAAACTGCTCTCCCAATAGCAATGTGAAGGAAGACCCTTCTCATTAACACAGCAGTATTAGCTATCTTCCAAAAAATCTTTATTGGCATTAATTTTAATAAAATTTAAGCTCCAAGTCACAGCTACTTTTCATTTTCCTTTCTGTTTTTCCTATTTCTATCTTTTTAGGCATGAGGAGATCAAAATAGGATTCCTGGTAGAGCTAAAACATGCACAAAATGATCAGCAAGTGAAAAAAAAAAGAGCATTTAGTTCTAAAAATATACACAAGATTGATCTGTGTGTTTACTTTTAGGAAAATTGTTTTCTTAGGGCCATTTCAATGACCTTGGGTTAATACTGCTTTTGAATCCTGCACAGCCAACATTGGCTGATTTTGAGCAGAGACATTCCTAGAACTTATTTAGGCACTAAATATACTTAAAATAATATGGACCCAGGGTTAACATTATGCATTTAAGCTATAAAGAAGAACATTTGGATAAAAAGCTTGCCTGTCATAATAACACAAAAATACATGGTTTAAATATTTTGATTTGCACTATAAATTATGCTTATTTAACTAATTTAAAAAATGAAATAATTTATCCTTTGAAATATTTTGAAAACATTTTATTTTCCTAAAACATAGAATAAATTAAACTTGCTTGAGTCTGTAGGATTTCAGCTAAACTGGGTAAAACAACTCATTCTTTCCCATAGTTGTCAAATCAGACAGTTGTTCTATTTCTAATAACATTTGATCTTCCTATTTGTCATTTCCTTTGTAGAAATTATAAATTTGATTGATTATCCTTTCCCCTCAACATCTTTTTTAATTTATCTACCTATAATTTATCCATTCTTATACATCCTTATTTAAAATTTAAGTATTATCTACAAGGCTAATGTACCTATAACAGTAATCCTGAATTTAATCCGCTGTACACAGCTAACCATTGCCATCAGGTTAATATGGGTACTTTAGACTTTGTGTTCTGCATTTGAAAAAACTGATAATTATAGAGAAAATGTATAGAGTTGTTTTGTTCTTTCTTTTTTATAAAAATTGTATTATCATATAACTACCATGATACCAAAACCTGATTTTTTTCCTTTATCAGTGCCTCTTTCCTTTAAACTGCTGCCTTATATTCCATTCCACAGATTAGGAGTCCCTCTATGTATAGATATTGAGTCTACTTCCAGTTCTTTGTTGTTAGAGATTTTTTATTTAAGAATACATTCCAGATCCAAACATGAAAAAGATATATATAATATAGTGTAGTACTCTTATATTATGTTTAGATTATAATCATCTGAAATTGATCTCCCTGAATACAAGATATTAGCTAACTGTATCTTTCTAAATGAGTAAATAATTCTCCTAAAATTTGTATTAAAATGTACCCCCGGCACGCCTGGGTGGCTCAGTCAGTTAAGCTACCAACTTTTGGTCTGGGCCCCCGTCATGGTCTCATGGGCAATGAGCTCAAGCTCCACGTGGGGCTCCGCCCTCAGCAGGGAGTCTGCTTGAGGTTTCTCACCTTCTGCCCCTCTCTCCTTGCATGCACGCACAGTCGGTCTCTCTCTCTCTCTCTAAAATAAATAAATCTTATTTATTTATTTGATAGAGAGCACAAGTAGGCAGAGAAGCAGGCAGAGAGGGAGGAGAAGAGGGCTTCCTGCTGAGCAGAGAGCCTGATGTGGGGCTCTATCCCAGGACCCTGAGATCATGACCTGAGCTGAAGGCAGAGGCTTTAACCCACTGAGCCATCCAGGCGCCCCTAAAATAAATAAATCTTTTTTAAAAAAGTACCTGTTACCCCACTTATCTAAAATGCCACTTTAATCATGTCTTCAATTAGCATATGCTTTTATTTATTTTTTAGACTCCTATCCCACTGATCTACTTATCAATTCCTATCCCACTAATATGTTTTTATTATTATAATTCTATTTTTCATATGTAGTAGACAAGGCCATCCCTTCATTTTCTTTTATAGATATTTTTTGGTTATTTTTACACAGAAGCCATGCTCATCCTCTCTGTATCATTCTTATTTTAGTGTATATTTTGCCCAAATGAGTACTTACTATGAGTATTTATCTTTAAATATTCACTCCTCTTTGTGGATTTTAGAACAGGTTTTAAATTCCCACAAAAAATATATTTTACTAGTATTATACTAAAATAATAGGTTATTTTAGAGGTAACAGACATCATTAAAATATTAAACCTTCTCGGGCGCCTGGGTGGCTCAGTTGGTTAAGCGACTGCCTTCAGCTCAGGTCATGATCCTGGAGCCTCAGGATCGAGTCCCGCATCCGTCTCCCAGCTCCACGGGGAGTCTGCTTCTCTTTCTGACCTTCTCCTCACTCATACTTTCTCTCAAATAAATAAATAAATATTAAAAAATATATTAAACCTTCTCATTTATGAACAAAGTATTTTCCCCATTTATTTAGGTTTTTTTTATACCTTCCAGTGAAGTCTAATTAGGATTATTCCTAAGTGTTTGATATGATTATTACTATTATAATAAACCTCTTGTTCTATTTTATTTTATAATTGGCTTATGGATATGAATAAAATATTAATATGAATATGAATAAAATATGAATAAAAGCTACAGGTTATTATATGGTGGGTTTGTATTTGGCCATCTTGATTAAACTCCCTTATTTACCCCATTGAGGTTTTCATACAAATGTTGATACAATCTGTATATTGTCACAGTTTTATAACTTCCTTTCTAATATTTGAGTTGTTTTCCTTGTTGTATTACATTGGCTTGGACCTCAAGTTGAAGTTTGAATACTTCTCTTCTTTGTCCATATGGGCCTGCTTCTAACAATTTATCATTGAGGATAATTCTTGATGCAGGACTCTGGTAGATCCTTTTATAAAGTTGAGGAAATTACTTGACATATTTTTTATTTTACCAAAAGCTTTTAAAAATTGTAACAAACATCTTGAATTCATTTAGAATGCTTTTTTAAAATCAAGTAAGATGATCAAATGGTTTTTCAATCTATAATATATTAATATAGTGCATTCCACTGAAAGTTTTATAATGTGAAGCGATTTTTGCACTCCCAAGATAAAGCCCTGCTTGGTTATGCTATGCTGCTTTCTTTTTTCATATAGTACATTGTTGCATTTAATGTGTTAGCATTTTATGATTTTGAGTCTATAGTCTGCCTTTTTTTTTTTTACTTTATTTAAGCTTTATTTAAACATATGATGTAACCCCACCACCCTCACCCAACCCCTCTTCCCCCCACACCCCTCAGTTTGTTTTATGACATTAAGAGTCTCTTTTGGTTTTTCTCCCTCCCGATCCCATCTTCTTTCATTTTTACTTTTCCTACCACCTTAACTCCCACCCCCGTTGCATCTCCACTCCCTCATATCAGGGAGATCATGTGGTAGTTGTCTTTCTCCAGTTGACTTATTTCGCTAAGCATAATATGCTCTACTTCCATCCATGTCGTCGCAAATGGTAAGATTTCATTTCTTTTGATGGCTGCATAGTATTCCATTGTATATATATACCACCTTTTCTTTATCCATTCATCTGTTGATGGACATCTAGGTTCTTTCCATAACTTGGCTATTGTGGACATTGCTGCTATAAACATCCGGGTACACGTGCCCCTTTGGATCACTACGTTTGTATCTTTAGGATAGATACCCAGTAGTGCAATTGCTGGGTCATAAGGTAGCTCTATTTTCAATTTTTTGAGGAACCTCCATGCTGTTTTCCAGAGTGGTTGCACCAGCTTGCATTCCCACCAACAGTGTAGGAGGGTTCCCCTTTCTCCACATCCTCGCCAGCATCTGTCATTTCCTGACTTGTTCATTTTAGCCATTCTGACTGGTGTGAGGTGGTATCTCATTGTGGTTTTGATTTGTATTTCCCTGATGCCCAGTGATGTGGAGCACTTTTTCATGTGTCTGTTGGCCATCTGGATGTCTTCTTTGCAGAAATGTCTGTTCATGTCCTCTGCCCATTTCTTGATTGGATTATTTGTTCTTTGGGTGTTGAGTTTGCTAAGCTCTTT
>ML107607.1:22862-59942 GCA_003697995.1 Taxidea taxus jeffersonii | reverse complement strand
GTGTGTGCCCACAAGAACCTCAGGCCTCCCCTTCTAACCCATCCAACATGTATGAAGGATTCCCTTCCCCAGTGGCCATGAGCCAGCTTCCAGAACTCTGCAGACCTCTTTCCTGGATCTGTCCTCCTGTCCTCTTGTGTCTACTCTTGTGCTCTCTTGTGCTTTTGTGGCAGTGGATAGAGAGGCAGGATGTTCAAGCTAGGATGTTTCCAGCTACATGTGCAATGCTTCTCACGGGGCTAGATGGAAGTAGGGATGGCATGAGATGGGGTCTCCGTGTGTACCCTTGGCCTTGTCCCCATGGGCAGTAATGGGCTCCATGCTCTAATCCCCAGCTCCACGGAACACATCTTTCTTTTTTCTTGCCCCGCTCATGGCTACCAGGCCAGCTCCACAATATACAGAAGGAGTCTCAGCCAAAAGCTGAACTTGATCCTTTCTTTGGTGTGAGAGTCTAATCAGAACCTTAGCAGAGTTAACATGACTGCCCTTGAAGAACAGACAATGACAAGTCTTCCCCATCCTATGACAAGCTGTCTTAACTAGGCCTGCAACTCCCATAAGCCTGAAAAATCTTCCCTAATGGCTCCAGGTCCTCCAGCAGGGTGAGAAATTGAAAACTCTATTCAGTTCAAAGAGCATTTGCTGAGTACCTATTATGGGCAAGGAGACTTCATTGGTGCTTTATGCTTAATCATGTGCAAAAGATATCAAGCTCTGTCATCAGGGAATGTATCATATAATGCAGTAAAGGAGGTAGGGCCTGATGAAACTGCACATTAGAGAAACTGTAACAGAGGTGGAATTTTGTCAGTATGACAGCAGGTTAAAAAGTACATGAGAAATTGCCAAAAAACTGGAAACAACCAAGATGTGGGTAAACAGTGACAGGTCCATAAAATGGAATATTATTCAACAATAAAAATAGGGGCCCCCGGGGGGCTCAGCTAAGTTAAGCATCAGTTACGCATCTGCCTTCGGCTCAGGTCATGATCCCAAGGTCCTGGGATCGAACCCCATGTCAGGCTCCCTCCTCAGCCGAAAGCCCGTTTCTCCTACTCTCCCGGCTTTTGTTCCTTCTCTCACTGTGTCTGTCTGTGTTATCTTTAAAAAAAAAAAAAGTAAAAATAAATGAGCTATCAAGCTGCAAAAAAAAAAAAAAAAAAAGGAAAAAGGAAGAACCTTCGATGCATACTAATAAGGGCAAGAAGCTTATTTGAAAAGGCTGCATACTATATGATTCCAACTATAGGATATTCTAGACAAGGCAAAACTATAGAGAAAATAAAAGATCAGTGGTTGCCAGGGTTTCAGAGGGAGAGGGATGAAAATGTGGAGCACAGTGAATTTCTAGAGCAGAGATGCTGTTCTGATACCGTTGTGGTGGGAACCCGTCACTAAGCATTTGCCAAAACCCAAAGAACTGTACAATATAAAGAGTAAACCTTCATGTTAACTATGGACTTCAGTGAGTAATAATGTGTCCATACTTGTTCAATAATTATTGCAAACGTATCACAGTGAATGCAAGATGTTAATAAAAAGGGAAACAAAAAAATAACAAGTATTGGCAAGGATATGGAGTAATTAGAGCCCTTGGGGACTGCTGATTGGAAGGCAAAATGGTGCAACCACTATGGGAAACAGTGTAGAGGTTCTTCCAAAAGTCAAACATGGGACTATCATAGGATCGAGCAATCCCAGTTCTGAGGATATGCCTGGAAGAACTGAAAGCAAAGACATGAACAGATACTTATATACCCAAGTTCATGCAGTGTCATTCACAGTAGTCAAAAGGTGGAAACAACCATATATATATATACGTGTGTGTGTGTGTGTGTGTGTGTGTGTGTGTATTATTCAACCTCAAAAAAGAAATGGAATTCTGGCATACTCTACAACATGGGTGACTCTTGAGAACATTATGCTAAGTGAAATAAGGCAGGCACACATGCACACACAAATAGTGTTTGATCCCACTTATATGAAGTACTACATTCATAGAGACAGAAAGGAGGAGAGAGGTTACTGAGAAAAGGGCGAGTGGGTAGTCAGTGTTTAAAGGGTACAGAGTTTCAGTCTGGGAAGATGAAAAAGCTCAGGATGTAGATGGTGGTGACTGCTATACAACCAGGGTACTTAATACCACAGAAAATCACACTTAAAAATTATTAAAATGGTAAACTTTATGTTATATATATTTTACCACAATATATCATAATAATAGGGGAAACTGCTCAGGGGTGGGGAGGACGTGTGAACTCTCTCTACTGTCTGTTAATTTTTCTCTATACCTAAACCTGCTCTAAAAAATGAAGCTAGGGACACTTGGGTGGCTCAGCTGGTTAAGTATCTGACTCTTGATTTAGGCTCAAGTTGTAATCTCAGAGTCATGAGATCCAGCTCCACATCAAGCTCCATGCTAGGCATGGAGCCTGTTGAAGAATCTCTCTCTTCCTCGCCTTCTGCCCTCCCCCCACATCTCTCTCTCCCTCTTAAAAAAAAAAAATGGAGTTACTAATTTTTTAAAAAGTAATTAGAGCTCAAAGATCCCATCCAGTCGAGAGCCCAAGCTCAGAAGACCTGTGGAGAGGGTAGTTTTTGAGACCTTAAAAGGTGTTAGGATTCCAACAAAGGAAGATGCAGAAGAGGGAGGGAGCTATAAAGTGACACAAGGAGGTGAGCACATGGACAGAAAAAACAAAGGGAAGATGGCTGAGATGGATAAATCAGCTAGTCTGACTGCAGTTCACAGGGATGTAGGCAAACGAAGAGAAAATATTGAGAAGCATAATTACATTCACTAATTAAACAATAATTATTTTAAAACTTGCTACATGCCAGGCCCAGTCACAGCCACTGGGACGGAACATGATAACCCTTGTCTGCACAGAGCTCGCATTCTATTGGAACATTCTGTAGCGGTCTGGACTGCCAGGTGAGCTGCTGTTTCTATGTAATCTAAGAGCAGTGGGGTTGGCGATTATTTTACTGTAATGTAAATTATGAAGTGTGCTGGCCCTTGAAGACTGTGACCTCCAGAGACAACTCCTTCTGCCTCTCTTTCAAGCTTAGTGTGAAAGTATAAAATCCTTATACTGGTGATTCTCAGATGCTGATGAGGGGCAAGGTGTTTCCCCACTCCTCAGAAATCTGAGGGGCAATCTTCCACAGACTGGGTTGAAAACTAACATGCCTTGAGAGATTCCGAGACATTGTTCTAGGATGGAATGACATCCCCACATGTACAACTCTCACACAAATCAGGATTCAGTCAGAAACACAGGGACCACTCAAGGTATTTCAAGGAAGGGATTTAATTCAGGGAACTGGAGGCTCAAAGAATTGTCAGTAAGGCTGAGGAAGCAGCAGTCAGGGGAAAATGTCATTAGTGTCCAAGAAGTCTGGAATTATGGGACGTTCAGGAAGCTACCACTAAGGATCTCGGCTTCCTACAACACCTACAGAGACGAAGTACAGGAGGACACCCAGAAGTTACTGCAAAACCCCACATCTGCCATCCCTTGGGGCTCCAGGTTTCCCTGCTGCTCCACAGTGCTTCTCACTGGCAGAAAATCCACCGAGAACTCTGATACCCAGGGAGGATGAGGAATCTAGTTCCCAGGCTTCCAGCCTCCAATACAGAGAAAACACAGGTGGAACTAGGCATGAATGCTGGCTGCCTAAAATACCCCCTCTTGTGGGTTGAATTGTGACTCTCAAAGGATACGTTCAAGCCGTAACCCCTGGAGCCTGTGAAGGGGATTTTATCTGGAAGCAGGGTTTTGGCAGAGGTAATCAAGTGAGAATGAGTTCATCCCATGTTCAAGTGGGTCCTAATCCATTCAATAGCGCCCTTATAAGAAGGAAATTCAGACATGGACAGGGCAGAAGGCCAAGGGAAGACAGAGGCATTGACAGGCTGAGGGAAGAGATGTTGGCAGAGCCCAGAGGAGGCAGGCAAGGCTCCTTCCCTAGAGCCTTACCTGGGAACAAGACTCTGCTGATACCTTAGCTTCAGACTTCCAGCTGCCAGAACTGTGAGACAATACATGTCTGCTATTTTAAATGATGTGTGGAAATCTGTTACAGCGGTCCTAGGGAACTAATACATCTCATACATACACACACACACACACACACACACACCCCTTATATACAGCACAGTGACCTCGTGAGCTGCTATGACAGACAGAAATGCACTAGGGAACAAAGTTTGGGAGTGTGAAGACTGGGAGATGAACAACTATACTGTTTTGGATGGGGTTCCCCTACACTTAGAAACAGCTATCACTAGGATGCCTGGGTGCCTCAGTCAGTTAAGCATCTGCCTTTGGCTCAGGTCATGATCCTGGGATCCTGGGGTCTTGGGATCGAGTCCCACATTGGGCTCCTTGATCAGCAGGGAGCCTGCTTCTCCCTCTGCAGGCGCCTCTGCAGGCGCTCCCCCTGCTTGTGCTTTCTCTCTCTCTCTCTCATTCTGACAAATAAATAAAATGTTTTTAAAAAGAGAGAAAGAAAAAGAAACAGCTATCACTAAAGGAAGCAGGAAGATAACCTCAGTCCAAAGCCATAGCCCAAGCTGGACAGGAGTACCCAAAAGATAATCTTGATTTCCAGATACGGAAAGTCAGCGACTTTCTTACTCTTGGTAAATGCTGAAGGAGCTGTGTATTTCTGACATAAACTGGCACACAAAGTAATTTTCATTGATTTACTTGGCATACCGCTATGCTGATTTTAAAGCAGGTAGAAAATCCATTTCAAAAAGAAAAGAGCTGTCTTCTAAAAGCATAGCTAGTTACCAAATTCACAATGTTCTTGGATCAAAGTAGTTTTAGGAAAAAAACAAACAAACAAATAAGTAGCTTTTGGAGGGAAAGAATGGCCTGCCTCTATTTTTCCATCTTCCCCTCAAACCATAGATCCATGAATCCTTTTGGCCCACTCCTCAGACAACCCATACCCAGACCATTTTAGCCTACTACTTGCTTCTAGGCTCACCCTTTCTTAGACAAGTTTCCCAGAATTAAACAGAAAAATCCTGGGTGTCAGCACGTTGGCAGGAGGAAGGGAGAGGGTCTGTTTGGCTGTGTCATGCGGGTAGAGGAAGAAATAAGAGACAACCCCAGCCTACAAATATCATGAGAGTTTAAACCCTAGTTCTTAAATATATATATATTATATGTATAATATATATATATTAGTTTTATAATTTTATAATATATATAATATATAATATATATTTATATATTTATAATATATAATATATTTTATGATATATATAATATTTTATAATATATATAATATATATATTAATTTTTCTGGACTGGTATGAAAGAGGCTATTCTCTCCACATTTCCCTGGGCAGTATTTTCTTCCCATAGAGTAAATCTCAGAATTACAAAATACTAAGAAGCAACTAGAATCCTAATCTTGGGAAGTCTGGACTGAGTACCTACTTTTGTTGTTGTTGTTATCAGAGAGGGTAAGAAATAGAAATGAGCTTTGCATATTTGGCCTTGTCTGAAAGCAAAGCTGCCTGGAGGCAGGAGACTAAATCTCTTGACCCCTGGGATAACTTTCCAGCTGACTGTGATATGTGCTGCAATAAACCAGGGGTTTCCTCTTTGTCTTTAGCAACAGAGAAGACCCCCTCCTTATTCACACGGTTAGTCACGTTCAAAGTTGTTCCCAGGGGCACAGAACCTTACTGCATTTTCCAATTACATGAAATTTCATGTCCAAAGACTGTCAGAGGTGGGTCTTTTAGGTGGCGGGATCTTCCTACTAAAGCCTGGCGAGGCTAACCCTTCTGACCTGCCTGCCTCTGGATGGCTGGCAGGAAAAGGCAGCCCACCAGTGAGCTCGCTGACACTGACATGTTCTGCCCGAAGCTATACTCTCAAACACCATCGCTCCGGGGCTCATTTTTACATGACATTGATCCAGGTTTAAGTCTGGAGTCTCTGCTTTGACACCAAACCAGGAAAATGCAGAGACGGTCACCAGGCAGCAAGTGCACACTGGCAGGTTTTTACCCAGAGGTGATTTCTTCTTCCTCATCAGAATTCATTACCATCAAGATGGTAGGTCTTCTCATTAATAACCATGACAGTGTCCAGCCCTCCTCATTTATCAACTTATGGCTCATCCAAAAATGTCAAGTGATCTAATATGATTAGGTAGTTGCAATGCAAGTGTCTTTTATCTCAGTCCCCTTCTGGACAATTTAAAAGACAACCGGGTTTTGCCTTTCATGAAGCTGAATAACCACTAGACTTTATGGGACTATGGAATTGTAGGATGGCCCAGAACAGGCCACTCCAAAGTGGACGACAATGGCACACTGATTATTTTGAATTGAAGCTACTTGAGAAACAGGCGATGCAAGAATTCTCAGACCCTCCTCCAACTCCCTGAAAGAAGGAAATGAATCTCCCATATGAAAAATACTTTCCCTGTGCTAAGATGTAAAAAGACATTCTCACCACCAGAGACAGGAGCTTGCAAGTCAAGAAGGTGCACAGACAAAACTTGCTACTTTCTGCCCTCTACTACCTAAGCCTAAATTCAGCTTAGAGTCCCTTAATAGGTAAAGCTCCCAAACACCTGTTTTCTTTTTTTTTTTAAGATTTTATTTATTATTTGACAGAGAGAGAGACCAGAAGCAGGGAGAGCAACAGGCAGAGGGAGAGGGAGAAGCAGGCTCCCCGCTGAGCAGGGAGCCCGATGTGGGGCTTGATCGCAAGACCCCGGGATCACGACCTGAGCTGAAGGCAGATGCTTAACCCACCGAACCACCCAGGCGCCCAAACACCTGTTTTCTTGATCCTCTCCATGCCTCACAAATGAATTATCTTTGTCCAAAATGTATAAAACCTGCCTGCCTTGGTCATTTCTTGGGGTCTCAATATCATCACTGGACCTCTGTGCACATAATAAAACTTTTTTTAAATCCTGTTAATCTGTTTCATATCGATTTAATTCCTAAACCAGCTAGACAAACCGAACCGTGGTGGGAGAGAAGGAAATTCCCAGCCCTTCAGAATCCTAGTGCTCAAAATGATCTCACGATGTTTCCTTGTCTCCCTTCCAGGCAGAAATGCATGCAAGCCATTTAGGAGAGCAGTCATTTCCAATCCATAGCCACAACTATGGGGAATATATAACGGGGTGGGGGGGGAGCATATACATATATATCTCACTAAAGGAACAATGTCTCACTGTACTAAGCACTTTCCATGGGTATTATAACCATGCTACGTGGTATTATTGTTATTCTCAGTTTGCTAAAGTATGAATCAAGGCTGAGAGATTAAGTAACTCATCCAACCCAGTGGTAGAGGTGAGATTTAAACATGAGCATCACTATGGTCCCAGAGGGTCCCCTACTTACGTGCTTGGTTTCTTAGAAATGGAAGGGGAGGTAGAAAGGAGGGAAGGAGGGTTGGGAGGAGATGAAATATTTTTTTAATTTAAAAAAATTCTTCCCTAAAGCTATAATAACCAGAGAAGCAACAAGGCAATTGCCCAGATCCCATATCTGCTTTATTCCTCCTGGGTCCTAGTCCCCCGGGAGGAGATGAGGCCTTGGGCCAGGCTCATTCAGGACTATTCACAGTGCTGGGCTGTTGGGCAGATCTCTTCCAAAGTAGGTATTTCTAGCTCTTTCCAATTCAAAACAGCTTTTGACAGCCCTGGGCAATAGCTGTGTGTTTAAGTGTTTTTCTGTATCAATATCCTGGGTCTCACCGGATGCATAGATTAAAACAATATTAGTCATCCTGGTTTACTGCTTGAGTACAATAAATTAGTGGTAGCCATGCATTTTTCTCCTTTGCATTGTATGAGGAAGAGCTTCTGTAGTCACTAATTTTTTTTTCCCCATCCCTTGGGAAGATAAAATCTAACTGTAAGAATGGCTTCAGCTGTACTTGTTTTAAACATCTTCTAAGATTCTTCTTCCCCTCAATCAGAATTCTAAGATTACAGTGGGTCCTCTCTCCAATGTAGCTGGTGTCATGACTTCTGTATATACCATCCACCATGAGGCCCACTGGTCCCCAATATTGAAGAATCCTGATGAAAGTCTGCAGCCGGCTGAAATTGTTTTCCAAAGACTCAGATGATTGAGAAAATGGCTCCAGCTGCCAAAGCTAGCCCCTGGTAAGGAGTGTGTCTTTATTTGGTGAGAAAATATGAGTTTGGTGGTGCAGCCTTGGATTAACACCAAAAGTGAATTAGGAAGTGGAGGTGGAAAGCAAAAGGGATCAAGACTGGGAGGCCCTTAAATACTATTTCTTAGGGGCAGGGGAAGAATGCCAGTTGTCCTCAATTTTTCCCTTCTGGTTACATGAAATAAAAATCTCGTAACACAAACTTTGATGGGTAACTAGTCAACCAAACGACACTGAAATGAATTTTTTAATAGTAAGAAAGTATTTATTAGGGGGCACCTGCATAGCACAGTCATTAAGCATCTGCCTTCAGCTCAGTTCACGATCCTAGGATCGTGGGATCAAGCCCTGCATCGGGTTCCCTGCCCAGTGGGAAGCCTGCTTCTCCCTCTCCCCTTGCTTCTGGTCCCTCTCTCATTCTCTCTCTCTCATTCTGTCAAATAAATAAAATCTTTTAAAAAAAAGTATTGGGCTCCCGGGTGGCTCAGTGGGTTAGGCCTCTGCCTTTGGCTCAGGTCATGATCTCAGGGTCCTGGGATCAAGCCCCACATCGGGCTCTCTGCTCAGTGGGGAGCCTGCTTCCTCCTCTCTCTGCCTGCCTCTCTGCATACTTGTGATCTCTGTCGAATAAATAAATAAATAAATATCTTTTTTAAAAATAGTATTTATTGAAAAAACCTTTTCAAAAGAGTGGCCCAGAATCTCACAGGACTTTACACAGTTCTTTTTTAGAGTATAAGATAGCACCACAAGGTTGGGCTACATGACCTACTTGTTATTTTCTCTGTTTTTCTAGAACTTCCAGGTAAACTTGAGATCCAGGACCTGAGAGTAGAAGTTAGCCAAGTCATGGGACCCTCAGAGTTCCTTCATGTTTTCCTTATATATTGTTTTCTTTTCCAATTACAAAACTAACATATGTTCGGTGTAGAAAATTTGGAAAACAGAAGAAGTATAAAGAAAAAAATTACCCATAATCCCATGCTAGAGATAACCACTGTTAACACTGGATGTCCCTCTTGACTTTTTTCTTTACACACACACATACATATAGGCGTACCTCATTTTACTATACCTTTCTTTGCTGTACTTCACAGACACTGTTTTATACAAAGTGAAGGTTTGCGGCAACACTGTGTAGAGCAAGCCTCGCAGCCTCATTTTTCCAACAGCATTTGCTCACTTCATGTCTCTATGTCACATATTGGTAATTCTCGGACTATTTCAAAGTGTCATTATTATTTTATTTCTAACAATGATCTGCGATCTGTGATTATAACTCACTGAAAGCTTAGATGATGGTTAATATTTTTTTTTTTTAGAAATCAAGCATTTTTTAATTAAGGTATATACAACTGATTTTTTAAACGTAACATTATTACACATGTAACAGACTATAATACAGTATAAACGTAACTTTTATATACATTAGGAAACCCGAAATTCCTTGACTCACTTTATCGCAATACTCATTTGATTATATGGTCTGGAACCAAACCCCCAGTATCTGTAGTATGCCTCTATAGGTGCACTTTTTTTAAAAGAAAATATTTATTTATTTATTTACTTAGAGCACATGCATGTAAGTGGGAACGATGGGGAGGGATGGAGGGAAAGGAGCAGAGAGAATCTCAAGCAGACTACGCCGAGCATGGAACCCCACGCAGGGCTTGATCTCATGACCCTGAGATTCCAACCTGAACTGAAATCAAGACTGACTGCTTAACCAACTGAGCCACCCAGGCACCCCTGAATATTATAATTTTTAATTAATTCTGGTTTTGGCACCAAAATTTAAAAACGAAAGCACTTCCACTTCCATTTTTTTATTCTTAAACACAGTTTTCTTATCTATATACCTTTCCGATCAATTCGTAAGAGCACTTCTTTAAAAAAAAAAAAATCAGTGTTTTGTCCTGCATTTATTTTTTAAAAGTTTATTAAGTAAACTCTAACTCATGACCCTGAGATCAAGAGCTGCATATTCTATGGAATGAGCCAGTCAGACACCCTTCATTTATTTTACAAACATGTTTCCCAATTTCTGTTTTGTTCATGATGCTTTATGACACCAGAAGTTTCTAATTTTTATGTACTTAAATCAATGATTCTTGTCCTTTTCCATCTTACACAGTCCTTCCCTTCTCCACCCCAAGATTATATATTTACCTAATTTCACTTTTTCTTGTGATTTCTTCTTTCCATGGTTGATTTTTAATCAGTTAAGAATTAATTTTGGGGGGTGCCTGGGTGGCTCAATGGATTAAAACCTCTGCCTTCAGCTCAGGTCATGATCCCAGGGTCCTGGGATCGAGCCCTGCATCAGGCTTTCTGCTCAGCGGGGATGCTGCTTCCTCCTCTCTCTCTGCCTGCTTCTCTACCTACTTGTGATCTCTATCAAATAAATAAATAAAATCTTTGGGAAAAAAAAAAGATTGATTTTGGAATAAGTCATGACTTAGGGAAGCTGTTTCCCAGGTGATTAGCCATTGCTGAAAATTCACTTATGGGATGGTCTGCCTTTTCCATTCTATTGTGAAATGGAACTTTGTAATATACTAACGTCTAAATATGTATGTAAGACCTACTTATAGACTTCTAAGCATTTCTTTTTTCCCTTTTTGTCTATTTACCCACCAGTAAAAGTATTTAAACCATCTGATTTCATAAATGTGTTCTGACATCTGGTGATAGATGTTCCATTATATTTGTTTTAACATTTATTACTATTCTCATTATTTATTCTTTCACATAAATTGAAGAATCATTTTTTCTTTAAAGATTTTATTTATTTGACAGAGAGAGATCACAAGTAGGCAGAGAGGCAGGCAGAGAGAGAGAGAGAGAAGGAAGCAGGCTCCCCGCCGAGCAGAGAGCCCGATGTGGGACTTGATCCCAGGACCCTGAGATCATGACCTGAGCAGAAGGCAGAGGCTTAACCCACAGAGCCACCCAGGCACCCTGGAGAATCATTTTTAAGTTAAAAAATAATGTTTGGATTTTGATTAGAATTCTGTGAAGCTTACTGCCACTAAATACTGACATGACGGGGCTCCTGGGTGGCTCAGTGGGTTAGGCCTCTGCCTTCAGCTCAGGTCATGATCTCAGGGTCCTGGAATTGAGCCTCGCATCGGGCTCTCTGCTCAGTAAGGAGCCTGCTTCCCCCTCTCTCTCTGCCTGCCTCTCTGCCTACTTGTGATCTCTGTCAAATAAATAAATAAAATCTTTTTAAAAAAAGAGAGAGAAAGAAAGAAAGAGGTGCGCCTGGGTGGCTCAGTGGGTTAAGCCTCTGCTTTCAGCTCAGGTCATGATCCCAGGGTCCTGGGATGGAGTCCCACATCTGGCTCTCTGCTCAGCAGGGAGCCTGCTTCTCTCTCTCTCTCTGCCTCCCTCTCTGCCTACTTGTGATCTCTGTCTGTCAAATAAATAAATAAAATATTTTTTAAAAAAAGAAAAAAGAAATATTTTAATGAAAATACACATTTTAATGAATGTTGAGCTATGCTGCTGGCCATACGATATTCTGATCTGAAGTTTTCCATCTCAAGAAGCAGTGAAGTGATAAAAGGGAAGATGGAATTCTAGAGATTCATGGAGGTCATTTTCCTCAAATGGGCCATCTTTCCATGGAGAGCCACAGTAGACATACACTGTCACCAGTAATAAGCAGAATTAGAAACAGTACTGGAAACTCACGTCCTCATTAGCGTGGTTCCTCAAATGATTCTGAAGAAAATTATTCATGAGGTACATGAGAGAAAGACAGAGAGAAAGAGACAGAGAGTTGGGTCTACATTTCAAAGAGGCCTTCAGTTATAATTATTTCTCCAGGGACCTAAACTGGTCATTCAGTGATACTTGGAATATTTTGAAAATTAGAAAATTATTTCATTTGAAGTGAGCATTCCCCGCTATTTCATTTCTACAAGTGACATTTTAATGGCCAAACCATCACAGTGCTATAGTAAATTCTGGAAGTGCAGGGGTTATTTTCCTTTGGGGCTAGGTCATGATTGGAGTGATTTTTCACTGTTTAAGTTTCATTATCATCTGGGTGACACTTCTTATAATAATAACCTTGCTTTGTTCACCATCTTGTCATATTTATCTTTCTTGACCAGATGCCATTCACACTACAACCCTGTCCTAGTAGCTTGTCAGTGCTGACCTTTGTGGCTATTAAACCCAAGGGAGCTAATAAGCAAGCCACACCAACCCTAATTAGCTATCTCCAACAGCTGTAGGAGAGAAGCAGTTCTCAGGGATCTTTCCATCATAAAAATTGAGAGAAAGTTAACTTAAGCTGGGAAGGAAAAACCAAAAGGAAAGCACCTTGGAAAACCCAAGAAGCTTCTCAGCCAGACTGAAATCCTATTTTAGCACTTCCAAAGCCTTCCAATGTGACTCTAAACACTTATCTGGAGATGATGATATTGGTTTAAAGATTCAAACACATATCCAGTGTGATGCTTCCAAAAGGTGCTAGGAGCTAAAGAATCATGAGACTGTTTAAATGAGCTGGGCTAGCAAACATGACACATTGCACATTTCAATATAAAACATTTGGGTCACCTAGACATCTAATCTTCCTGAATCCTCCATTTAATACTGTCTGGAAATGTGCTTTGAAAGCAAGTCATAATCACATCTTTTTATTTAGCAATGAAAATCCCACGGAATGGTGTTTATTTAATTTTAATGAGCACTAAGATTACCTAGAGAGGTCATCTCAGGCCTCATATGGTCTAAGATGGGACCTAAGAATCTGTATTTTAAACAATTATGGACCAAGTTTATCCCGAATTCTGCTTCCAAAAGTTCCAGTGAGGCATACCTGAGGTGGCTCAGTCTTTTGAGCATCTGACTCTTGATTTCTGCTCAGGTCATGATCTCAAGGTGGTGAGACAGAGTCCTGCATTGAGCTATGCCCTCAGTGCAGAGTCTGCTGGGATTCTCTCTCTCCCTCTCCTCCTGCTTGCTCATGTGCTTGCTCATTCTCTCTCTAAAAAAAATCAAAAAACAGGGACGCCTGAGTGGCTCAGTTGGTTGAGCAGCTGCCTTCAGCTCAGGTCATGATCCCAGCGTCCTGGGATCGAGTCCCACATCGGGCTCCTTCCCTGGCAGGGAGCCTGCTTCTCCCTCTGCCTCTGCCTGCCACTCTGTCTGCCTGTGCTCGCTCTCTCTCTCTAACAAATAAATAAATTAAATCTTTAAAAAAAAAATCAAAAAAAACAAAAAAAGTAGGACACCTGGATGGCTCAGCCTGTTAAGTGTATGACTTTGGCCCAGGTCATGATGTCAGGGTCCTGAGATCAAGCCCCGAGTTGAGCTCCCCACTCACCAGTGAGTCTGTTTCTCCCTCTCTCTCTGCCCCTCTGCCTACTCAAGTGCTCAATCTCTCACCCTCTCTCTCAAATAAATAAATTTTAAAAATATTAATTCCAATAAGTAAATGTCAAAACATAATTAATTGTAAGGGGACACTGGGTGGCTCAGTTGGTTTAAGCATCTGTCTTCAGCTCAGGTCATGTTCCCAGAGTCCTAGGATTAAGTCCTGCATCTGGCTCCCTGCTCAGCCATGAGCCTGATTTCTTCCTTTCCCTCTACTGTTTCCCTTGCTTGTGCTCTCTCGTTCCGTCAAATAAATAAATAAATAAAATCTTAAAAAAAAAAAAAAAAAACAGAATTATAGACAATACTGCTATAAACATGAGGACGCATAGATCCCTGTGAATTAGTATTTTTTTAACTGACCCTTTAATATCCTTACTGTTTTCGATGTAAAAAAAACTGTCTCCAGAACCAAGAAGACAAATTTGCACCTGAGCACCTAATTTGCATAATATTGTTAACATTATTACAGGGAAGTGAGTAGTAGAGGAAGACATCCCCCTTCCCTTAAGGAAATAGGAGAAGTTACCGCACCTCATTTCCATGAAACCAGGAAAGGGCGGTGAGATTCTAAATCAGTCCCTGACATTACAAAGAGATCCACACAGGTGACAATACCTGCAGAGGGCTTCATGGGAGAAGGCAGGAGAGATACCGGAACTTGACTTGGGATTAGAACAGGATAGGATTAGGGGAAAGAAAGAAGAGCAATTACCCAATATCTGGAATGAATAGAGGCATCAGAAGTCTAAGCCAGATGCATCAGACTCCACCAACTGACCCACTTTATAGAGAGACATCAGGTTGCAAGTAGCTTTAGAAGTGAAGAACGCAGAAGAGATGTGAGTACTAACGTCACAACCTTCAGAGTGAGAAAAAGACAGGTAGGGGTACCCAGGGGGCTCAGTCGGCTAAGCATCTGCCTTCATTCGGATCAGGTCATGATCCCGGGGTCCTGGGATCAAGTCCCACATCAGGTTCCTTGCTCAGTGGAGCACCTGCTTCTCCCTCTCCTCTGCCCCTCTCCCTTGCTTGTGCGTGCTCTCTCTCTCTCTCTCTCTCTCTCAAATAAATAAATAAAATCTTTAAAAGAAAAAGAAAGAAAGAGTAAAGTAAATAGCTGGGATGAGGATGAATCCGGCTAGCCCTGAAACCAGTGTCTGGGTCTAGTGCTGCCTGTGGCACCACATGGATCTTACATGTGACCTCTCTGTGGCTTGGTCTCCTTGCTCCCTATTCCTCCAAGATGGGGCCAACAGCACTTACCTCCTGAAGATCTCCCTGAGTTCTGAATAAATGAGAGAGGTACCTGCAAAGGACTGGGGAGTGACCCATAAAAATGAAGTTTGTGAATTTACCAAAAACAAGAGTAAATAGTAAGGGTAACCAGTAACTAGAGGAAAGAGCTATCGTAAGGAGCGCAGCCACCGTAGCTGACAGAGCCTGAGGTAGTCTGCGCGCTGGGATCTGAAGAGAAAGTCCAGTGCTCCACTCCCTGGGATCAGCCACCTGAGAGGAAGGAGGCCCCACTGAGAACCAGAAACAGAAGCCTGAGATACAAGTGAGAGATTACAAAAGCAGTAATTTCTCAATATCTTAAGAGGCCTCAAGACAACCCTCCAGTCAAACTGTAGGGAAACAGGATTTGTCTGATAGCCAGTGGTTAAAAGGGACTTTAATGTTTGCTGCCAGCCTCCAACTCCCCACAGAGAGGCCTTTGCTTTTCCCCTTATGCATAGGATCATTTCCATCCGTGCCCAATCAGACTTCATCCCTATCACCACTCTAACCCTATCTGGGAATACAAATCCAAAAGGATTTAAGAAGCCAGGACAAAAATGATCATACAAATACTTTTATAAGAAAAAGGCTGTGTGAGGGGCATCTGGGTGGCTTGGTTGATAAAACATCTTATTCTTAATTTCTTTTTTTTTTAAGATTTTATTTATTTATTTGACTGAGAGAGAGAGTGTGTGTGAGAGAGCACAAGTAGGGGTTGTGGGAGAAGGAGAAGCAGGTTCCCCACTGAGCGGGGAGCCCAATGCGGAGCTTGATCCCAGGACACCCAGGGGTCATGACCTGAACCCAAGGCAGTTGCTCATACAACTGAGCCACCCAGACACCCCCTATTCTTGATTTCTGCTCAGGTCATGATCTCACGGGTCATGAGATGGAGGCCTCCTCTCCCCACTCTGGGCTCAGTACTCAGCCAGGAGTCTGTTTGAAGATCCTCTCCCTCTCCCTCTGCCCCTCCTCCCAACTCACGTTTGCACATGCAAACAAATGCAACACACACTCTCTCTAAAAATAACTAGATAAGTCTTTAAAAAAAAAAAAGAAAGAAAGAAAAAGGCTATGTCTCCCAAAGTAAATCTCAAAGAGGGTACATCAAACAAGAAACTTTCAGATTTTTCTCTTAATCTTAAGCCCAAAACATTTTAAATGCTACTTTTTGGAAATAAATCTGAAGAAGAAAGCCATAGACTGTAAAATGGTGTTATCTGTCATCAGTTTAGAGGTTATTCCCTTTGAATTCCTGGCTTGCCACTGGGCATTTTAACCAGGTGAATGGTGGTATCAGGGTTAGTTATATCTTTAAGCAGAGAAACACTCAGTATGTGTAGACATTAAGTCTGCCATTTTGTCCTTGTAAATCTTATCGGCAATGAGATCCATCAGCAATGGCTTGACAGGTTCTTGTAGTGTGGATTCCACCTACACATACATTTCTGGATGGAGCCAAAGACTCTGGGCTTCCAGCAGAAGACCTACCCATAAATTGTCAGTTGACTAGCTGATGAGCTATGGCCCAGGGCACTCGGGACTTAGGGTCTTCACACAACTTTATCAAGCTGCCTACTAATCTCAGGGTCAAAGATGGAAGCCCCAGACTGATGCCTATTCAATCACTGATTTGCTCACTGACCATCTGTGGACATGTGCTCTATATCTTGCATTTTGCAACATGCTGGAGACACTGTGGTAGAAAAGCTATATGAAAGACTTGGTGCTTTGGGGCACCTGAGGGGCTCAGTTGGTTAAACGTCTGCTTTCAGCTCAGGTCATGACCCTAGGGTCCTGGGATCAAGCCCCACATCCATCGGGCTCCCTGCTCAGCAGAAAGTGGGCTTCTCGCATTGCCCCTCCTCCCTACTTTGCTCTGCCTCTCACCTGCTCTCTCTCTCTCTCTCTCTCAAATAAATAAAATCCCTTTTAAAAATTAAAAAATAATAAAGACTTGGTGCTTTACCCAAAGGGCAATAGGAAATCACTAAAGGATTTCAGGCTCTATCAGTCAGAATAAGGTAGATTCTGCTGTAGTAACAAAAATCTCAGTGACTAAACCCAACTAAAGTTTCTTTCTCACACACATAAAGTCTTCTGTGAGGGTCTGTCAGCATCCCAGGGCAGATTCTTGCCAAGAAAAAACTTAGGGTCCCAGCTGATGGAAGCCCCACTGTTTTGTAGCTGCATCATCTGCAACATGAAACCCCCACAGTAAATACAGAAGAGGAAGAGATGTTGGAGAATCACAGAGGAGTTTTCCACTGCCTCAGGCAGGAAGTGACATGTCACTTCACCAGCAGAATTATTCACAAGGACCCTTCAAAGTTCAAGGTAGCTGAGAAGTACAATTTCTCATATGTCCAGAAAGAGACACATGGAAATGGATTGGATGAACATATAGCTTTTTCTCTGTCCCAGTTGTGAAATAGCAAAAACTACCAGATAGAAAGAAGCATTTCTGGTTATCAGACCCTCCCATTTGAGTTTTGAGTGGAACAGTTCTTTTTTTTTTTTCCTTAAGATTTTTATTTATTTATTTGACACAGAGAGAGAGAGATCACAAGCAGGCAGAGAGGCAGGCAGGGGGGGAGGGGAGCAGGCTCCCCACCAAGCAGACAGCCCAATGCGGGGCTCGATCCCAGGACCCTGAGATCACGACCCGAGCTGAAGGCAGAGGCTTAACCCAACTGAGCCACCCAGGTGCCCCTTGAATGGAACAGTTCTTAAACATGGTAGATCTGGAGCTGAGGATGCCACTCACTCTCCCCACAACTCTGGAGATCGGGCAGATGAATTGCCTACACAAAGATGAGTAGGTAAATAAAAATAGAGTGTCCAGTTATCAATGACTGGGCAAGCTGAAATACCTCAGCACAAAACTCAGTCAGAGCCAGAAAACATCTTAGGCTGGAGGTTGCAATGGATTTCAGTCTTCCTGGTCCTCCTTCCCCAAACCTAAATCTTGGGAGACAGTGATGTGAACCAACCCCACCAGCAGCACGGACAACAGCAGCAGACATGGCTCACCCAGCTGGATGAAGTCCAAACAGAAAGAACGTGGGAGGATGGCCAGGGGCTACAGATGGTGAATGTGCTAAATTCATGTCGGCAGGAATGGAGTAGAGTCTAAAGAGAAGAAAAGAAAGATTGGGATCTGAACCATGCTTTTAAGGCACAGGTATCAATGGTCAGTTGGCCGTCCTGGGCACTGACCAATCAGACCGGCAGCAAAGGAAGATCATGTAAAGGAAGGGATGGAAGTTGACCCTAGAAGTAGTCTCTCCTCTTCTTTGAGGGAAGAGATGGGGTGGAGTTTAGTCCTCTGTGGATGGAGGCCAAAATATAAGGGGAGGGAGGGAAAAAGAAAGAGAATGAGAACAGTTTCTCTCCTAACAAAAAGTGGGTAACTTTTCAACGCCAGTTTGTGATGCCCTTGTTAGGTTAAATTCCTTCTCCTATGGGAACTCAACAAGGCCATAGTACCCATGGCTCCTCTCCTTCCCCATCAGTGCAGCAGCCCTGCCCAT
The DNA here is from genome assembly GCA_003697995.1 of Taxidea taxus jeffersonii. Taxonomy (NCBI): domain Eukaryota; kingdom Metazoa; phylum Chordata; class Mammalia; order Carnivora; family Mustelidae; genus Taxidea; species Taxidea taxus. The sequence goes on along the minus strand of ML107607.1, from coordinate 41,557 downwards.
GAAAGGCTGACCATCTGGAAGATTCTGGTACTGGTTCTATCAAGAATCCAAGGGCTCTACATTTAGATGTCCAAAGGAAGCAAAATGAGATTGGGTCTTGGGTCTTCTCATCTCTGTGTCTCCAGCACCTAGCCCATGGGGTGTGTATTAGATCATCAATCCAGCATGAGCTGAAGGACCCCTGGAAGAGAATTATTTCTGTCTTAGCATAGGAAGGTTATGTTCTCCAGAGTCTCAGATAATATTTTCCTGGTGGAAGAACTCCCTTCTGTGCAGCTGACCGTTGGGCCAACAGTCAGGCATCTTCCTGGGACTCCTCAGGCCTGCCTCTAACCCAGCTTGCAAGACAAAGGTATTCATGGCCTGAGAATGGCAGCAAGAGTAGAATCTCAACTCTAAACCCCATCCAGCCCGTGGTCTAAGCTCTCTTCCTCCATGAAGCCTCCTCTGACTACTCCAGGGCTTGGGGAACTTTGAAATCCTAACTCATTTTCATCTGCTCTGTCATTGTAGGGGTTTTTTTTTCCTTTCAGATGTTTTATTTTTTAATGTAAATTCAATTAATCAACATATAATGTATTATTGTTTTCAGAGGTAGGGGTCAGTGATTCATCAGTCTTATAGAATACGCAGTGCTCATTACATCATGTGCCCTCCTTAATGTCCATCGCTCACTTACCCCATCCCTCCACCCCCCTGTCCATGTAGTTCTAATTATATTTTACCTATGGCCTGTTGCTATTAGTAGGTTGTACCTGTGGGTCTTTTTTTTTTCATGTTTCTGTATTTTTTCTCTATAACTACAGTTAATACTTCTTGGTGTCTACCAAGATGCCTAATACATGGCAGGCATTTAATATGTATTGGTTGAATAATAAGAATAATATGAACTTCATGGACTGTTTCTTGCACCTAGAAAAAGTACATTATATTACTTAGTTCTCAAAATGAGGTAATTGTTACTATCCTCATTTTGGGTAAGAAAGTGGAGTTAAATAAGTAACTTGTCTAAGTGCATACAGTCAGGGTGAAGCTAAGCTTTGAAACTACTTCTTCTGACCCCAAAGCTTACAGTCCTAGCCATAATGCAAATGGGTGGATAGAAGGAAATATTTCCTGCTCGAGATATTCTTACAGGGTTTTCTCTAAGCCCAGGCAGAAATCAGTTCTTCCAGTTTCATTAGTCAAAGGGAGATACCCACATACCCGTGACGGGAAGCCCACAGGATGGCAAATACCGATATAGTAACTGGGCTTAATTTACCGTAAACATCATCCAGCATCAGGACCGCTCAAAAGTTGGCCTGAGCCACAACCCATATTTCCCAATCTAGCAGTCAAGGAAAACTATTTTTAAAGTCCCAAATCTTTATAATCAACTGAACTAGTATCTAATAGAAACTATATATATCACTTCTTGGCCTTTTGTCAAAGATCCAGTGTCATATCTAATAGAAACTATAAAGCCAAATATTGTTGGAAAAAAAAATAAATAAAAACATGTATCTTGTGCTATTACCCTGGGTTAATGATTGCTTCTGTGTTCAAAAGAGCCATGATTTTAGCTCCCTCCACATCGATGGTCAGTCTCTTTCCTGCCCTTTGCTTCACGCGGCCAAGAGCTCCCAGAATTCACTGGCTGAAAGGCCAGAGACCCAAGTGGCTGCTGCCCACATCTCTGTGGCAGGGGCGAGAGCACCCTCATAGGTGAGGGGCCCATCCCTCGGGGGCAGGGAAAGCCCTATGCCTCTCAGAAGGGTAACAGCATCCATGTGGGGACTGACAGTTTCCAGCCAAGGGAGCTGTCTGGCCTGCCCTATCACTCCACGGCAGAAGCCAGGATGAAACAGCCAGCATCCCGGTGGGTCTCCTCAGTGGGCCTCGTTGGTCTGCTATGCACAGCAAGGCGAGGCTCTGATGAGGGAATTCGGCCTCTTTTCCACGCTGCAGGCTCCATCTTGATGAAACTCAGACCTATTTCTAGACCCAAATGAACCTTTGCACTGAGGCTCATTTTCACTTCTTCACCTGATCCCAAATCAAGCAGGCCCTCCACTCTGCGGGACACTCTGTCCTCACAGAAGAAGCTCCCTAACAGTCCCTGACGGTCTGGGCCAGCCTCCCACAGGCCTTCTCAGCAGATTCCTGGCAAAATCCAATTAGCCCCACTTACATCATACCTACGGCTAGAAACAGCCATTCAGATAAATCTCAGCCTAAAAGGAAATGGCATCTTTTCAAGCAAGGCAACAGGGGCAAACTCTTTCTGGATTCCTGACAATAATCTTTTAAAGAATGCAATCTTCATCTGTACGCTAAAATACAATGGACGTCACCAGAGTGGGCCTGATGACTCATCCAGCCCGATCAGATGGGAGATGAGCCCAGGAAGCTCACAGTTCTACTTCAGAGGAATTAAATTCTGATTTGCAGAAAAATTCAATTGTGCTTTCATCCCAAAGCAAAACATAATTAGAGGACTTTCATTATCTACTTGCATGCCCGAAGCCAAGGAAAGTGCCAAGTTAATATTTTCCCCTTTCCTTTGGAGGTAGCTTGAGGCGGTGTTTCTGCCATTACACCACCTTTCATTTTAGAGCTCAAAATGGTGGCTCAGCTTTTCACTAATTACGGGAAAGCTGCTATGAATCATGAAAGGGAAACAGTATCAGAATGTTTGTTTTTCAGATTAAAAAAAAAAACCCTAAAACACAATTTTTCAAATAAACAGCCTAAAAAAAATAAAATAAAATAAGGTTCAAGGCACAGCTCAAGTCATATACGAAGATTTGCTCTCTGGAAACAAAGGGTCTTTCAGTGTCTCAGACTCCATTGTGTCTAGAATGCCATCTGTCCCCTCCCACTGCGAGCACCTTCTCCTCCATCTCAACATCTCTTTCCTTAGTATATGCTTTCACACAACGGCATACCCCTTTTTCATAGCACTTACCAGAATTTAAAACAGTACATTTCTTTTTGGGTTTAGTCGACCAACATCTCTGTCCTCCACTGACTGTCAGCCTCCTGACGACCAGGGTCCCCCTCCCTCAAATAACACCTGCTGGCGGCTTGCCACTCTGTCACCACGGCCACGACAAAGTCCTTTGTTGACAAGAAAAGATCAGTCTTTCCCAAACATGAACACATGACATTTGTACATATAGACTAACACTATACTATCAAATCATAGAAATTAATTGGCTAAGTTTTCAGCTCTTCAGTGATATCTACAACCATAATCCTTAGCCCCAGAACAGCAGAGTCACACCAGGATAAACCAGAATCACTTCTCAAACAAGGGAGCATCTCCGAGATTGTATTGTGCCTCAAGAATATCAAATGTGTCCTTACCTGTAGCTCTTAATTACTTCAAAATCCAGAGACCTCTGATGACAAGAGGAGTCAGTCAAGTAAACAAGGTCGCTGTAGAAAATCCCCAGGTAGGATCTGTAACAGAGGCATCAGAGTGAAAACATGTATGAGCTTCTGCCTCCCCTCCGACTTTTTTTTTTAAGATTTCATTTATTTATTTGATAGACTGAGATCACAAGGAGGCAGAGAGGCAGGCAGAGGGGGGAGGGGGGTAGCAGACTCCCTGTTGAGCAGAGAGCCCAATGCGGGGCTCGATCCCAGGACCCTGAGACCATGACCTGAGCCAAAGGCAGAGGCTTAACCCACTGAGCCACCCAGGTGTCCCCTGCCATCCCCCTTTGATGAAGATTTTCCTGTGCCAGATACCGGGTAGGCCTCATCCCTGACAATATTGAGAAGTAGGTAAAATGCGGGTTCCATCATCCCACCTTCTTCCAGCAACCCTTCCCTCTCACCTTTTCACAGATTCTGTTCATTCTTCCTTTCTGACTCAGTGCTTGGTCCCCCCACCCCATTCACTCTCTGCCTAACCCACTCCCCTGGCCACTAACTAAAGCTCTCTCTCTCCATCACTGCCCAGGTGCTGGGCCTCATCCTCTTCTAACCTTTCCTGTAACACCCACTGGTTCCAAGGAAACAAAGCCTTGACCAGATGTCAATAATTATCAGCAGGCTAAGTGGTATTTGAGTCACAAGCAATATCACCCCCAAAAGGTAATTTTGCTAATTGTGCAATATCAGGCATCAGTTTTGAGTTAGTAATGTACTCCCAAATTAGACTAAACTCAGACCTAATTTTCCTATACATAAAATAGCTTCACCAATCCCAGAGAAAATGTCCTCTGGTGCAACAAATTCCAAGAGACTGGAACTAATCGTCATTTTACTTCTGAATTTCCAAGACTCTTTTGCAGCTGCAGTAAACTCTAAGAAGATCTACCAATGAAAAACAAAAACAAAACACCTGCCTGTGTCCTCAGCAATTCCCTCTGTTGCCCCCCCACCTGCCCGGGATTTATCAGCTCAAACTATTTAAGAGCACAGTGGGGGCTTCTCATTTTTAATCACCGTAATATACTTCTGAACTGAAAGGGTACAATATAGCCAAAAAAAAAAAAAAAAGAGAGAGAGAGAGAGAATTGGCAGTCAGCGTTATAACTCCTGGAAAAACAGAAGTCACTGCTGCTCTTTTGGTTGGGTGTGGTTCTTTAATCTGCTTCTGACATCTCTGAAGCTGAAGTCCATTTCAGACCCCAGAGAACAGGGTTCATGCCAGGTCGGATGCATGGCTCCTTTCTGAGCCGCCAGGAGTGGCTAGACATTCAGTGCTTACTGTCTCGGTGAGAGGGGCATCAGGGAGCATGTCGTCCTTCTCTCCCTCCCTGTCTGCTCCCCGTCCAGACTCTCATCTGCAGCAACCTCCTGGCCGATGTCCTGCCAGCAAGCTGGGACCTCTCCCATCAGTCCTACTCACTCATGACCAGCATAATCTGTCTGAACACAGCAAAGGGCCAGCATATTAGAGGGTCTGAGTAGATGTTTACTTGTTGAGAATAAATGTGAATGGATAAAATCTTGCACCAAACCCTGAGCACTTTCTTAATCTGGGAGCATCCAAAAGCTCAACAAAGACAGTGGAAGAAGGAGCCGCCATTTTGACCCAGACATAACAACAGCATCATGTTTTTAATCACCAAAATAAGATGTAAAACAGATACCCCTCCAGGATATGATGAGGTTCAGAGAAGTATGAAGCTGGGGTAGTGTTAAGCATGAAGTAGGGGATCTGAGATGGGGTAATGATATATGTTGTATATATTACACGGACATTTTTTTTTAGTTTAAATAGGCCATACATTCCTATGGTTCAGCTATTCCTCAAAAAATGAAAAAGGTCTACCTTGAAAAGTCGTCTCACCACACTTGTCTTTAATCCACCTGTTTTCTACCAACCAGGTAGCTACTGTTATTGTTTTTTATGAATTCCTAGACTTTCTTCCTGCGTATGACAAGAATATTATCCCCACAACAACCTTTTTAAGCAAAAAGTAGCAAACTACATGTACCCTCCTGCATATCCATTTGATAGCTGCACAGTATTTTGTTGTATGGATATACTCTGATTTACCAGTCCTCTATTGGTGAATATCTGTGTCATTTCCAGTCTTTCATTATTACAAATGGTGCTACAATGAATAAGCTTGTACAAAATTCATTTGACATCTATGCATGTATATCTGCAGATGAATTCACAAAACACAAATGCTATGTCCTTTTCTTTAAGCTACAAGCTTAACCTTTTGCTTCACAGGCATTAAAACGTCCCTGGATCAAAATGACAGCATCAAAAGAACCACGTCGATGTTGATCCAAGATAGGAAAACCATTTCAGTGGCATTGACCAAGGTTGGAGGTTGATCAGTTTTCAGCTACTCCCAACCCCTTTCTTAAATATTATAGATCTCTACTGATTTTTGGCCATTGAGAACCAAAATCCTTAAAAATGGCCTGAGTACCAAATTAACTGTGCATCTTCTGTTTATATTTCCCAGAAATCCATACAACCTCGAGCAAAAATTCTACACTGAATTATAGCAAGTGCTTCATGATTCCTATTGATAGGGCTTTGTCAGGAGCAAGATAGAAGTGGTGAAAAAGAAGGATGTTTTGAGGAAAATTATACAGATAAATACTTCAGGCATAGACCCAGAGTATGAGTCCCATGTGCAAACACGCTCACCAACAGGCATTGGTGTAGAAGTGCTCCTTAATAACCAGGTTGTTCTATGTGTGCTATGAAATCAAGGCAAGAATATAAAAGAACTGTTCAATAAATGGAGAGACATGTGTTGACACTAGATAAAAAAACTAAATAATGTGACCAGCAATTCAGCCCAGTCTCACTCCTGACCTCCTGATCCATAATTCAACTTCCCACTCACCATTTTTATTTGAATGTCTCAAACATACTATGGCTAAAATTGAATTACCTATATGGCCCTCAAGAATCTGCTCCACCTACATTCCCCATCACAGTTGAAGGCAAAGCCATTCTTCCAACTGCTCAAGCCAAAAACCTTGGAGTCCCCTTTTGACTCTTCTTTTTCTTCTATATCCAATATCCAGTACATTGAAAACCATATTGGATCTAACTGAGAGTTAGCATTTCCCACTGTCTCCAGTGCTACTAGCCTGGTCCAACCCAGCCTCTCCTCTCATGTGGATCACTGTGTGAGCCTCCTACCTGGCCTCACTAGCTATACCCTGCTCCCCACTGTCTGTTCTTCACAAAGAGAGTAAACCTTTGAGAACATAAAGCTAGGTTATCTTACACCTCTGATCAAAACCCTCCGGGGCTCCCATTACCTCTCTAATCTTACTATTTTCTAGTCTCTCCCTCACCCACTCTCTTCTAGGCACAAGGAATTCTGCACAGGCCATTGCTTCTGCCTAAAACACCCTACTCACTGATGTCCAAAAAGACCTACTCCTTCACCTCCTTCAAATCCCTACTCCACTGTCACTTCCCAAAAAAGCCTATCCCAACCACCCTTTCAAATTAGAAAGCTGTCCCTTCCCCTGCCCCAATTCTCTTTCCTCCTTTCCCTATCCTCTTTTTTCCCATAGCACTCATCACCTCCCAACATCCCCATTGGGCACTCCCCTCAGTTGCTATGTTGACTATCTCTGTCTCCCCCACTGGAGTAAAGCTCCTCAAGGGCAGCACCTTTTGTCTGTTTGCCTCATTGCCCTAACCCCAAGGGCCTAAAACATGTCTGCCACATAGCAGATTCTTTAAAAATATTTGTAGAACAAACGAAAGAGTGTCTTCTTTGAAAATCTCTTTAAATGAGCATGTACCATTTTAACAATTAAAATATTGGGCCAAATGTAGAATTTGGTGTTTTTCTCACCAATCAACTCATTTCAAAGATTGATTGACCCAAGGGTTCTCTCCTTGAGCTTAAACAGAATTAACTCCACGCATCTCCTAACCCTAACCCTAACCCCATCTGCATCTGCAGGTTCAATGACTATCCCAACATCAGAAACTGTGTAGTTGGGATGCCTGGGTGGCTCAGTGGGTTAAGCCCCTGCCTTCGGCTCGGGTCATGATCCCAGGCTCCTGGGATCGAGTCCCGCATCGGGCTCTCTGCTCGGCGGGGAGCCTCTTCTCCCCTCCCCTCTCTGCCTGCCTCTCTGCCTGCTTGTGTGATCTGTCTATCAAATAAATAAATAAAATCTTTAACAAAAAAAAAAAAGAAAAACTGTGTAGTTGATTTTTTTTTCAGCCTTTGGTGACTCCTCTCCAGCACTAGCCATTAATATTCTTCTCACTCTGCTAAAATTACTAGAAAAATGACAAAGACAGCCTTAATTAGTCTTTGGGATCCTCTTGAACAAGACACCTGTGTGGTCCCCTCAAAATACCTTATATGTTCTACTTGGTGGCAAACACAGTTTCCCCCGCCACCTAGCTTTTGCCTTTTGGGTGGATAGCATCTACCTACTGGCTGAATTCTAGGCATCAGGATTCAGTCATTTAGTGCTTTGCTTTGCTTTTATTACCAGTAGCTCATGTGTTCTCAGTTCCCCAGCAGAACTTCTTTCGATTCATCCTGCTTTCAGTTACAGACGAAGCGTTCCAGACCAATTACCAACTGCTATAACCCTCAGCCAAGTGGTTTGGTGGAGGAACCACCCATCAGGGTGGTTCCATGAGGAACCCAAACAACAGTGTATTCTAAGTAACAGGCAACATGATTGCAAATGAAAGGCAGGGCAGCAGCGTGTCAAGCGCAGAGAATTTCGAATAAGACTACACTGACTTGAGTCCTTTCTTTGCCCCTTGCCTGTGACCTTAGGCAAGTCGCAGTGCCTCTAGTGGGGATCAGAACAATTTTATTGATTCTGATCAACAATAGAATATACCTGCCATAGGACTGTTGTGAGGATTAAATGAATCATGCCTGCTACGAAGTAAATTTCTAATAAATGACATTGTAACTTATCACGCAAGTTCTGCTGCAGAACAAGCTCCCTAGGGGTCCTCCCTTTGAGCCAGATTGGTACCCTGAAGCCCTCTCCCTGTAATAAGTTTGGGAGAACTCCTGATTTAGGCAGAAGTTACCAAACATTTCCTAGTTTTCCCCGGTCCACCACTCTACCAGCTCTAAAAAGGAGATGTCTGTTTGCCCATGTAAAATAACCTGCACACAGAGACACCCTCTCCTGAACTCAGTGAGCATTTGGTAGAAAACCAAATGAGCAAAAGAGCACAGACCAAGTTCCACTGAAGGAATTCCATTCTCTGCTCTGTGAGCAGCAATAACATTAGCATTTTCAGATGGAATCTGGAAGTGAGACAAAATGAGCCATCCTAAAGTCTAAATTTCCATGACCACCTCAATCCCACATTGTTGCAACCCCAAATATTATTTTCGCCACTGTTGATACTTGATAAGACTCACCAGTCAAAGCATGCAAATGCAATTAAGACTTGAGGCATCTCCCATTTTCCATCTTAGTCAATGATGTCAATGCCAAGCAGCTTCTTGAAAAGTCAGAGTTTCCAGTAGTCTGGGCCCAAACTTCAGACCAAGAGCTGGGAAGAGATGGAAACCCCATGCAATTCTAACCCCACACAGTCTACTTGGGTTCTAGCATTTAACCCATTGATCTCACCTGGATGGAAGAAAATTTTATTTGTTGCCAAAGTGAATTATGTTCTAAATGATTAAAAGAGAATTTGTTTTCTCTGCCATTCTTGCCCTCCAGGAATACATCTCATTAAGAGAAAGTAAATTATAAGGCTGATGTTCTGAGGGCTCTGCCAAAATCCGAGAGACTAGGAGCAGACCTACAGGCACAAAGAAGCAATTCTACTTAGAAATGTCACACTGCAGGTTGCCAATTAAAAACCTTTGTCAAGGTGCAGTCAGGCATGGAAGATGTCACGTGTCGTGAGAAGATTGAGAGGCACCAGTGCCCGTGTGCGGGGATTTCTCCCATCAGCTTGGCTATGGAGTGGTGTCCAGGCACCTGCTGTGAGGTGAGGGAGGGCGTTCCTGCCAGTAATTCCGAAACTCAAAGAAAAAGTGTGGAGAGAACGAAGAACACTAGGCTGAAACTCAGATTATCATCCTATTACTAATTCTATTATGAAACTATCAGTTCTCTGGGCCTCAGTTTATCTTCTTCATAGTAAGGATTTGAGCTGGAGAATCTCCCAGGCCTGTAACTCCAGCCACAGGAAACGGAAGGCTGCCCCCCTCCACAAAGGCTCTTTGTTATGGAATTTCTAGACCCCATGCAAACACAATCTTTAGAAAGAGTGCTTTATTGGGGCACCTGGGTGGCTCAGTGGGTTAAAGCCTCTACTTTCAGCTCAGGTCATGATCCCAGGGTCCTGGGATCGAGCCCCACATCGGGCTCTCTACTCAGCGGGAAGCCTGCTTCCTCCTATCTCTCTTTGCCTGCCTCTCTGCCTACTTGTGATCTCTGTCAAATAAGTAAATAAAATCTTTTAAAAAGATAAAAAAGAAAAAAAGAAAAAGAAATAATGCTTTATTGATTTTTGACATGTGCTGTCATTGACACTTGTTTTATGTGTTTTAATTAAATTATTATTATTTATGTTATTTAATTAAATGTTATTATGTGTTAGGAGTGGGTGAGATTTCATAAATCAGACCTGGAGGTCTGTGTGGGGAGTTCATTGATTCTTCTCATGATGTCACTGCAATTATTTCCCTTCGATCAATAGAGAAGCTTTGATGTCCTCTTTATAGCTGAGAGAAGGCTTCTTTCCATTTATCTCCCACCTTGTTGAAAATGCACAAAGCCTTCTCCAAAAGTCACCCACCTCTGACATAAAAATGAATGTTCTGTTTTGTTTTCAATGTGCTGCTATTATTAGATGCTCCCATCTCACTCAGAATCACCTCCACTGGGGGCCTGGGAGCCTGTTTCACTCTGTGGCGTGTGGTTTTCTGCATGTTCCTCTCTCTGCCCCATTCTGGTTCCCCCTTTGGTCCCTACACACTGTGCTACAAGCACTGGACCACCATTAACTGGAAACTCTCCTAGATGCTTACGTCATCAGGGATGTCATTGTTTATCACCCTGTCTACACCCTGCATGTCTGCCTTGCAAAAAGTTACTGCTCAATGCATGTTGCTTGAATTTAATCAAAGGAAAAGAGTAGAGAATCTGCCTTTCTCCCAAGTAGAATCATCCTAGAGCTAGTTGAGACTCACTTCAGGGCCTGTACCCCAAACAGGACCTTAGCTAGAGGAGAAGAGACTATGGGTTTGTTTGCTTTTTTATAAGGATCATTATATGTGTTAAATGCAACCGGTATGAATGTTCTAAAAAGTCCCATTATATATAGTGTATTCCTAGAATACTTTGGTGGGTAGAGGATGGAGGGGTGACAGAGATGGTCAACCATTCTCCTCATGCTCCAAAAACCTTTCCTGAATATATACCTACATAGAAATTAGGGACCAGAACAAACATAAACATTCCCTCCTACTCCCATCTCCTTCAATCCAAACCCATCAAACCTGATCCATGCTCCTCCAAGAAATAGGACCTTTCCCCAACACTAATGTTTTCATTTCTCAAAATTTCTAAAGTCACAGATTTTTGCTGGATTACACTTCTATTTGACAATTGCTTGTAGAGCACTGCGTGTCAGGCCACAGACACTACCCCATTTATCCTCAACACAATCACACAAGGTGAGCATTGTTATTATTACTCCTCAACCTACGGATGAGGAAACTGAGTCACAAAAGAACCACATCACTGGGTACCAGGGCCAGGACTAAAACCCAGGCAGTTAAGCCCCAGAGTCTATTTTTTTTTTAACCACTATTTTAACTGTGGCTTCCCCCACCTTTGCCATGGCTTGATCATTGTTAGTTTCATGTCAGCCTGGGCTTTCCAACTGTGCCAGGAGCTTCCTGATGGGTGGGACCATGAATACCACTGCTTTTATTGCCACCTCCCACCACATTCATCTAATGAATATTTATTAGGCACCTCCTCTGTGTTAGGATGTTCTAGGTTCTAAGAATGTGGCAGTGAACCAGACTGTCAGGATCCCTATCTCATAGAGCTTATATTCTAATGAGAGGGAAAACATAATACCCAGGTAAACAAACCAGCTAACCAATTGAGAAGATGGAGATCATCACAAGGGCAATGAAGAAGATGAAAAAGTGATGGGACAAGAAAGGCCTGAGGCAGAGGAGCCGTATTAGTTCACATGGCAAGAGAGGACTCTCTAAGGATGTCATATCCACACTACACTATCCTAAGAAAAAACAGTCAGCCCTGTGAAGATTTGAGGGAAGAGAACTCCAGACAGAAGGTTAGAAGGTACAAAGGCCCTGAGGTAGAAATGGGCTTAGCAAATCACAGGAAAAGAAAGGTGCCTAAAGAGCAGCAATCAAGGTGGGGCGCCTGGGTGGTCCAGTCATTAAGCATCTGCCTTTGGCTCAGGTCATGCCCCAAATCCAGCTCCTTGCTCAGTGGGGAGCCTGCTTTTCCCTCTCCAGCCCACCCACCACCCCCTTGTGTTTCCTCTCTCACTATTTCTCTCTGTCATAAATAAAGAAAGATTCTAAATAAATAAATAAATAAATAGAAGTAGCAATCAAGGAGGAGAGGGAAGGGAAGCAGAGCTTGATGGTGCAGGTCTCAGAAGTCTGAATCCTGTGCACCAGGGTGAAGAAACCACATGATGTGGCTCAGTGCTGAGTCCCACCGCTGTACATCTGTGTGCCCTCAGCACACCGAGCTACCTGGAACACGGAGCACTGCCTCCAGAATGCCCAGTAGTCCCCACAGTCACTGCTTCAGTGGGCACAGTGGTCCAACATGTGGACCTGGAATCATATTTCTGGGTTTCTACCTCTGCTTTCCTGCTCACTAGTTGAGTGACTTCAGGCTCATCGTTGAACTTAAGCTTCAGTTTTCTGGCCCAAAGAATGGAATCATAAAATATGTATTCCAGAAAGATACGTGAGGATTAAACGACGTGGTAAGTGCCCTGTGTCCAGCACCAGCAGTGGCACGCAGGAAGCAAGCCCACTAAGCAGTTTTTATGTTGTGGTGGTTATTTTTATTAATTTGGGTAGGAAATCAGCCCTGAAGTGTAAACACTGTCTGGTAGAAAGTGCTGGAATCTCTTGCATCAGCTCTATTGGTTTCTGGGCTAACAACAGCAGGTTGAGTGAAAAGGATCTAAAAATTTAAAAAAAAAAAGGTATAATCCAAAACATCTACTATTCTCCAAAGAACATGACCTCTACTATTTTTTTTTCAGGCATCATACTGGAAAGTTCTAACCTTATTTATTTAAAATCCTTCTCCAAGCTCGATTCTGTTTTATGGTAGCATATGTACCGAGAGAACACCAGAAGCAGCAAGACCCAATGCTGGAGAATCTCTAACTGAAAATGTAGGGCACCATGACAAGACACTCGGTTCTTCTGCAGATGATAAGAGATGAGCATTTAACCCGAGGAATGCCAGGGCCAAGATTTCTGTTCAGATTTCCTAAGAAAGAAAGCTTTTGGCAAAAGACAGACTATGCTAAACATTTTCTTTTCTTTGGTCCGCCTGGGACCCGTGAAGAACCAAGCCCTGGCGCCATCTCCTGGCCATCTCCGAAACTGAAAAACAGACACTTACCGCAAGGGGCCCCTCCCCCTACTCAACAGAAATTAAGTTCTGGACAAAAACAGGTAATTTCACAGTAACTTCAGTGTTTGCAACCTCCTGTTAAATATTTGAATCGAAATGAGCATACGGTAACAGTCTCAGCCACTTACGGTCCCCACAAAAGACAGACCCTTTTAGGCCACCACTTCCTTTGTTTCTGTAAGAGCCTGTCACCCCCCAAGGCACCCAGAGATCAGAGGCAGCATATTTATTTACAGTGGACCAGTGTTCGGCCCACTCCCACTAAATGTACCCAATCCTACAAGTCTTCATGGGTAGACAGTCTCCTACCCAATAATATGTCCACTCACAGCAGACACAGTTACATAAAGAAATCAGGAATGGCATCCGCCCTCAAAGAGCTGGGCTCCCAGCTCCCTTCAGAACTGCAAGTTGAAGCCCCCGCAGTACCCAGAAACTCATGGTAAGGCTCAGTTGGGGGTCTTCTTCTTCCTAGAGAAAGAAAAGACGGCCACCCCTATCATCATGGCCACTTGCACTTCCCAAGGATTTGGTGAGGGCAAGTGGCTTCCTCTGGGTCCCCGGGCAGCCTCAGCAGTTTGCACCTAGCTCTACACTCCCCTCCAGCCAGGTAACTTGGCATCATCAGCATAGAGCCTGAAATGGCTAGGAAAAATAATTCTGCAGGGTTGCTGACTGAGGAGTGAACCAACATCACTAAGAGTTCTGGCTCATTTCTCCGAGGGAATGGGGTTGGGGATGGGGGATGGGGTTGGAAGATGCGCAGGATAGTTTAGGAGGACAGGAAAGTTACTGGCTGGACTGGTTCCTGCCTTCTTCACTCAAGCATATGTATTTACTGATTTAAAGTATTTTAAGCATGAAAGGGACTGGAGGAGATTATGCTGGGTGAAATAAGTCAAGCAGAGAGAGTCAATTATCATATGGTTTCACTCCCTTGTGGAGCATAAGGAGTAACATGAAGGACACTGGGAGATGGAGAGAAGTGAGTTGGGGGACATCAGAGGGGGAGACGAACCATGAGAGACTGTGGACTCTGAGAAACAAACTGAGGGTTTGGAAAGGAGGGGGGCAGTGGTTGTGTGAGGCTAGTGGTGGGTATTAAGGAAGACATGTATTGCATGGAGCACTGGGTGTGGTGCATAAACAATTGAATTTTGAAACACTGAAAAAATAAAATAAAGTTTAAAAATAAATACATAAAGTGCTTTAAGGTCTTCTGTTTCTCAGATAATGTGATAAATACTTCATCTCCAGCTCCTCATTTAATCTCAACAACGGCACATGCAGCTGGTACCATTTGGATTTCCATTTAACAGAGAAGGAAACACACTTAGAGCTTAAATAACTAACCCCAAATCTTAGAGCCAGGAAGTGATAGAGGCAGGATTCGAACTCACACACCCTCATTCATCGTAATCACTACAATAAAGTATCTTTCAGAGTCTCAAGACTTGGGACTTTCTCAGGCACTGCTGAAAACACGGCGGTTCCTTATATTTGCAGGATGAATGGAGAGGGCTAATTCTCCAGAGATAAAGAAGGGGCTCCTGAGAGCCTGCCAGAGTGAGTGCGTGTGCGGTGAGGAGGAGAAGAAGGACATTAGCATCAGACACACCAATTCATACTCCATCTTGAACAGCACAACCCAGAATAAACGCTTCCCCTTAGTCTTCACACAACTGATGCAGTTACTGACCAGTCATCTGCATCCCCAGCCAGCTTTGGAGGGCATTGACTGTAATTTTCTCACACCGTCCATGCCTGACAATTGATTTCTAATGCTTATTTGCAAAGCACAACTACAGATGCTATTAACTGGTAATAAAACTAGCCAGCTGTTTCTGAAACGGTCTTCTGATCCTCAGAGACCCTTAGAGTTTACCAGATCTTGCTAAAATAAATATTTCTCTTTGGTGCTAAAATGCTGCGGGAGGAAACTTATCTTTGGCTCTTCCCAAAATTTATAGAATGATCAAGGTCAGGAGTAAAGAGACAGTCTTTTAAGAATCATGGAAAGCTTTCAGGATTCCTGATTCTATCCCATCAGCCTCAATATACACATTTCATAATTTTCCAGATAACATTACTTAAAAAAAAAAAAAGTAGGACTTTAATGAGCATTCACTAACCATCTTTTGGGTTCCTGTCACGGTGTTACACAATGTGAATTCCAAAGAAAGGCCATTGTGTGATCTCCCTGATATGAGGAAGTGGAGATGCAACGTGGGGGGTTCGGGGGTAGGAAAAGAATAAATGAAACAAGATGAGATTGGGAGGAAGACAAATCATAAGAGACTCTTAATGTCACAAAACAAACTGAGGGTTGCCGGGGGAGGGGGGCAATGGAGTGGGCTGTTGGGTTATGGACATTGGGGAGGGTATGCGCTATGGTGAGTGCTGTGAAGTGTGTAAGCCTGATGATTCACAGACCTGTACCCCTGGGGCTAATAATACATTATATGTTTATAAAAAAAAAGGAAAAAATTATAAAAAAAGAAAAAGAAAGGCCACTGTGCCTGCCTTTAAGGGGCTTAAGATCTAGTTACGGAGACGTGACCCATCCATGAAGCAACTCGAGAACAAGACAAGGCAAGACAGTCAGTTGTGAGATGGAGAGGTACAGAGAGTGGGGACTATCATGCCCAGAACTGGAAATGATCAGCCCAGTGTGAGTCGTTCTCCCACCCCCCAGCCCCTGACCTTTCACACCTCCGTGGACCTCAGTAATGGGATCTGTAAAATGGCAGAGCTCAGCCACTTGTACAACAAGTTTGTTTTGAGAACTATACACCAGACAGGATTTGTTTCTGGAGATACAGCATTGAGCAAGACAATGGCCCCACCCTAACAGGTTGTATGGTTTGGTGGAGGGAAAGTGGAAAGCAGAGAGGTGACTGCATAAATTTCTGACATGCAGGCAGTGATAAGGGCTTGGAAGAAAGGTAAATCAAGGTAGAGTGGCGGAAGTGGCGGGGGGGGGCGGTAAACACAGGTAATGGGGGGGGGTCTCACCCATCGAGTAACTTTGGAGTACAGGTGTAGAAGATGAGAGGAAGCAACCTAAACTGTTATCTATGGGGAAAGCATTTCTGGAAGAAGGAACAATAAGGTGAGGCCCTGAGATAAGGATGACTCGAAATGTTTGAAGACCAGCACAGACGCTAGCGTGACTGGATCACTACTGGTAGCTGGAGAATGGGAAATGAAGATCAGTCAGGAGCCAGACCATGAAAATCCTCATCGGCCAAGGTAAGGCGTTCAGGTGGGAAGCCCTGCAAGGCTGAAGAACGTGTACCAGAGCACCCAAACCATTTCCGACGTGAAGGGGTGGGACCTGAGCAAGATAGTCCTGAGTGAGGAGGCTCTCGAATGAAGGAGTCCAAATGCTAAATACTCACATTAAGATGGTCTGGGCTCCTTTGCAGTTGGGAAATGATTTAATTAAGAAAGTGAATCAAAGGCAAAAAAAATACCAGGGGAAGAAGTCTGGAGACTGAGAAGAGTCTCAGGCAAATTTCATGAGCAAATTTTCTCATAGGGTGCTTATGACCATCATCAGGCAGCCAGCGTCCTGATGTCATCCCTCTTCTGTCCAAAGAATCCCACTGTGGTGCCCAATTAGGGCCTCACAAGGCCTCATCCCTCGAAATGCCAATGGGCCATTCAAAATGCACTAGTCCTATGATTCACGGCCACTGTCTCCACTATAGGTAACAGGTGGGTGCTAGTATAGAGTAAATCTGTGCTAATTGGTTAGCGCTTCTCAAATTTCCTTTTTTCTATTTAGCATTACTTCCTAAGGCAGGAAAGAGAAAATACATGGCCCCAGAACGTCCGGAAGATGTAAAATGAAGCAGCCCATTGCAAGCAAAACATTTCACTGAAGATTTGCATTTTATCTTAAAATTCACATGAATGTTGCATTCTATTCCAGATCTACTTGTAAGAACTCAACGGCCATGTTTTATATTAACCAAGGACCAAAAAAGGCCTTTTTTTTTAAATTTATCTATTTGTTAGAGAGAGAGAGAGCGAGCACAGGCAGAGGCAGAGGGAGAAGCAGGCTCCCCGCCAAGCAAGGAGCCCGATGTGGGACTCGATCCCAGGACACTGGGATCATGACCTAAGCCGAAGGCAGCCGCCTAACCAACTGAGCCACCCAGGCATCCTGATAGGCCCCTTTTATGCTGTGCTTTGCCAAAGGCCTACACGCCATACCATGTCCCTAGGACTGGGCAAACTCAACTCAAAAAGCACAGATAGCTAAACCCAATTAAAACACTCTCCTCTCTTATAAGGACCCCAAGTATTAGCCACTATCTTGGATTTCAAGGAACATAACTCAAAGTGAGGGGCAAGATAGGAGGCAGAGGGCTCCTAGAGCAGATCTGGATGCCTTCTTGAGTGAAGTCCCTAATGCCAGCCTTGTTCTACAGTCATTTATCTTATGAAAGCACATTAAGACAAGTTGGAAGTACTCTGCATCTTAACCACCTCTGAATCCCAGCGGGCAGTAACATGAATAGCATGGCAATACAGCCATTCCATAGCCATTACCAAGTCTGAGTACATTCCTTCAGCATCACATGCTCTTAGGAAGTGACTCTGTTGCAGTGAGTAAGGAAGCCTTCACGAAGGAACTGGCACGTCTCCTATTACCTAAATGGTAGTTTACAGCATCTCGGGGTGGCCGTGGGAAGAGGCTATGTTTCTCATATTGTGTTTGTTTAATATCTG
Source organism: Taxidea taxus jeffersonii (assembly GCA_003697995.1). NCBI lineage: Eukaryota > Metazoa > Chordata > Mammalia > Carnivora > Mustelidae > Taxidea > Taxidea taxus. The sequence goes on along the minus strand of ML107607.1, from coordinate 23,728 downwards.
ACAATATCTTGGCTCACACTGGGCTGGGTTTGAGATAAAATGATTACTTGTATATACACAGTTGCCCACACAGATGGGAGAAAATGTTTATTTGGAGGGGGGAAAAAAAAGAAATTAGGAAGGAAGAAAACCCTCCATGATACATGCATCAATACACTATGATTATACAATGCTATATTAACAATATTTTGAGGGAGTTACTCTAAATAGCCATCCTTCCTTCCAACTCCGAATCCACATAATTACAGCTTTCTGGCTACCAGGAAAGGAAAGGATGCCATGTTGAATGCCGCCCAAGCTAGGGGGTTGAGCAGGCTGCTGCTGCCACCCAGTGGGAACTCCTGAAATGACAACCACAGAAAGCTTCACATACTTCTAGCCCAAGAAAATACAGTTTCTATGTAATTTCTATTTTCAATTCTCTCACATTAATAGAAATTACAAATAACAAACAGAGTGATTTACATAACTTTCTCTTCATTGTGCAATACAAAATGTACTGAGGATAAAGTAAATATCTAATATCTCATTTTGTCATTTTACCTTATTCCCTAAATATCAAGTTTATGTTGTATTTACCGTAGAGATTACTTTCTTATTTTTTAAATATTTTATTTATTATTTGACAGAGAGAGACACAGCCAGAGAAGGATCACAAGCATGGGTAGTGGGAGAAGGAGAAGCAGGCTCTCCGCTAAGCAGGGAGCCAAGTATGGGCCTCGATCCCACTACCCTGGGATCATGACCAGAGCCAAAGGCAGACCCTTAACAACCAGGTGCCACCAGGCCACCCAGGCACCCTTAGATTACTTTCTTTTTATTTTATTTTATTTTATTTTATTTGACACAGAGAAAGATCACAAGTA
>ML107607.1:0-22852 GCA_003697995.1 Taxidea taxus jeffersonii | reverse complement strand
AAATTCAGATCAAATACTTCAAGAATATCGGTTGAAAGGTGCATCAGAGTCTACGCAGGGTACTTTCATGCCTCTGCCAGCCAATATATTAAAACACTGAATCTCAAAACTTAAGAAAGACATAATCATCAGGTTTTGGGGTCCAGAGCAGCTTGCTGGTATCCTGAAACTCTTAGATTAACAACTGAAATATTCTTTTTTTTTTTTTAAGATTTTTATTTATTTATTTGACAGAGAGATCACAAGTAGGCAGAGAGGCAGGCAGAGAGAGAGGGAGAAGCAGGCTCCCTGCTGAGCAGAGCCCGATGCCAAAGACAGAGGCTTTAACCCACTGAGCCACCCAGGCGCCCCAACAACTGAAATATTCTCATGATAAATTTTCAGAGATAAAGAATAAAATAGAAGGGCAAATGTTTCCAACTAATACATGTACTATACTCACACCCATACATTCATATATAGCCCTCCCACAAAAGTAAAAAAAAAAAAATACTATGAAAATTTGGAGAACAAAACGTGTCCCTTTATCTTCCTTAGCCATGTAACCATGATGGCCTGAAATTCATGAGATTGCTAAACTCCCATTCTGACCTCAATGTCCGGTCATGAAAAACCAAAACAAAACACTAGGGAAAACCACTGAAAATCTTAAGAGCTGCAAAAGAATGGAGCCAGATGGGATTCTTGTCGATTTTTATTTTTATTTGAATTTTCACTGTACATTTTAACAAACAGAAAAAAATTCCTAATTTGTGCTCTTGTCCTAACTCAATAGAGATACAACAAAATCAGTTCTATAGATGCCCATCACTCCTAAACACAGCAGATTTATTAGGAATGGGAAGTTGGCACACATGGATAGAGGAAATTTTAATTTAATTCACGGCCATAAAGTGTAATAATGTGTTCATGCACCAGAAGCTTCCTAGAGGGAATATATCTTCAGAAATAGAAAGAAGATATGATTTGAGAGAATTATTCCTCTTTTTTTTTCTTTTTTTTTTTTTTTAAAGATTTTATTTACTTATTTGTTAGAGAGAGAGAGAGCGCGTGAACACAGGCAGACAGAGTGGTAGGCAGAGGCAGAGGGAGAAGCAGGCTCCCTGCCAAGCAAGGAGCCCAATGTGGGACTCGATCCCAGGACGCTGGGATCATGACCTGAGTTGAAGGCAGCCGCTTAGCCAACTGAGCCTCCCAGGCATCCCTGAGAAAATTATTTCTCTACCCAAGGAGCTAATGCTTGTCCTGAAATAAATGTTGTAGTTTAGACTGCAATCTAGGGAGACATAAGACGGTAAGCGGCTTATTCCTCCTGCTTTCACCATAGAAACACTCGCAGTTGTGATGAGAATCATCCCAAATTACAAGGCATAAAAACTGGCACTGCCTCCCATATTATTAATCTATTTGCAGATGGCACCACATTTTACAACATGATCCTATTACAAGAAATGCTGATTCTGCAAATCCTCTCCTTGTGAGCAAGAACAGAGCAGTTAGAAGTCACAGCAGTCCTGTATTTTAAGTTTTCCACCATGACCATTAAAGCAAAAGTCCTTGAAGGTTGTAGGAAATAACTCCTTTTCAAACCGCTGCAAATCTTTTCTGACCAAATGTGGATATGAACTAATAAACATCGCTATTGTTCTCTAATTTAATAAAAAAAGAACTACACATCCGGACACCTGGGTGGCTCAGTCAGTTAAGTATCTGACCCTTGATTTCGGCTCAGGTCATGATCTCAGGGTGAGGAGACCGAGCCCCCTCAGTCAGGCTCTGTGCTGGGGGTGGAATCAGCTTAAGACTCTCTCTGTCCTGGGGTGCCTGGGTGGCTCAGTGGGTTAAAGCCTCTGCTTTCAGCTCAGGTCATGGCCCAGGGTCCTGGGATCAAGCCTGGCATCCGGGCTCTCTGCTCAGCAGGAAGCCTGCTTTCCCCTCTCTCTGCCTGCCTCTCTGCCTACTTGTGATCTCTGTCTGTCAAAAAAAAAAAAAAAAAAAAAAAGATTCTCTCTCCCCCCCCCTGCCCCTCTTCCCCCTTTTTTAAAAAAAAAAAAAAAAAAGAAAGAAAGAAAGAAAGAAAAAGAAGTACACATAATTACTTCATAGAAGGGGACTTTAAAATTTGCTTATTTGTTGAAAAATTAGCAAAACATAACCAACAAAACTTTAAGTTTCCGCTAGCATAAAATAAAAGACACAGACTATGGAGTTGCCAAATCCAAAAATAGGCAATCTTGCTGACAACAGCAAGGCTGTTGGCAGATAATAGGAGATTGGCTCAAAAAAAAAAAAAAGATTGAGGAATCCAATTCTTAGGTCTTTTTTCTCACATCTTACACAAATGAGCTATACGAAGTCTACAAGTTTAATGTGAAAGTCAAAGTAACCAATCTATTCCTTATATTTATACTTAGTGTTTGCACAGATGGAAAGCTGTCATCTTTGATTCAACATACAGCTACTGAGGACCAGCTGTTTGCACAATGCTTTGTGGTAAGAAATATATCTGGATAAATCTTACCACAGTTTCATTACCTCCTCCAGTAAGTCTAACTGTATGCTTCCATTTTGTCTGATTTGATTTTAAATTTATCAGTATTATATAATTCATGCTCAACACAAGAAACGTGAAAAATACAGGAAGATAGAATAAGGGGGGATGCCACCCACAGTCACACCAGGTAGAAGTAATTATTAAAATCCATGGATTCCCTCAAAATATTTTTTCTCATTCTATAAATATTCATCATTTCCAAATGACAGTGAAAGGAACTTGAGTTATTTACCCATTTTGTTTTCTATTATGTGCCTTAGACATACCTCACTAAAAACTGGTATTTGATATAACAGAATAACATTTGCAGAAGGTAATCTTGTAGTGAACATACCAAGGCTCATTGTTACAGACATAGTAAACTCTTTCTTTTTTAAGATTTTATTTATTTATTTGAGAAAGAGAGAGAGCATGAGTAGGGGGAGAAGCAGGATTCCCACTGAGCAGGAAGGGCTCGATCCCAGGACCCCGAGATCATGACCTTAGTCAAAGGCAGATGCTTAACAGACTGAGCCACCCAGGCGCCCCTACTCTTAATTAAATGGTTGCATCCTATTTATATAGAACATTGGCCCAATAATAAAAATAGAGAAGAGCAACTGGAAATTTATCTCATTCAATGTTCAGAAATAAAAGTGTTAATCATTAAACCCATTATTTTCTGCATATAAGTCCTTTTTTCATACTAAAATCTGATGGTGACTAAATTCTAATATTTTTCCAAACTACTGTATGAAGAGGATGCTGAAGGCCATCACTATACAGCATACTGCAACACAAAAACTCTTACGTTCACCAGTTTGGGCACACTTCCAAAATATATCAAACAATCCAGTTTTATTTCTGCCCAGGGGGCTGGGTGCCAAAGATCAGATATTAATACAGCTCCACATAAGCTGCAAGATTACAGTCAAGAGGCTCTAAAAATTGGAAGTGGCAGACATAATAAGGCCAATAAAGCCCCAGCTCCAGCTTGCTCAGAGTATTCTGTTAAGAATTATTATATAGCTCTAATCATGCAATATATCCAAGACTGTACAAGCTGACTTTAAAGTAATGTATAACATCAGAAAGCAACTAAACCAATCAGCATACCTTAAGAATATTTTACCCAACAGTAGCAAATATATAATTGTCTCAAGTGCACAAGGAACATTTCCAGAATACTTCATACATTAAGCTATAAAATGAACCTCAGGAAATCTGCAAGATTGAAAATAGACTGTTCTCCAACTACAATGGTATGAAATGGACATTGATGAAACAAGGAAACTGGAAGAATTTGTAAGTGTGGAAATTAAATAACACACTCTTAAATAACCAATGGGTCAAAAAAGAAATCACCAGAGGAAATTAGAAAGTACTTTAAAATGAGTGAAAATAAAATCACAGCATATCAAAATTTATGGGGGCGGGGGTAAAACAGTGCTTGGAGGGAAATTTATAGTAGTAAATGCCTATATTTTAAAAAATTTTAGGAGCACCTGGGTGGCTCAGTCAGTTAATCATCACATCTACCTTCCGCTGACGATCCTGGGATGAAGCCCCAAGTCGGGTTCCCTGATCAGCGGGAAGTCTGCTTCTCTCTCTTCCTGTCCCCCACCTCCACTCGTGCTCTCTCCAGCTATCTCTCCCTCAAATAAATAAATGAAATCTTAAATAAATTTCTTAAATTTCAGATTAATAGCCTAAACTCCCATTGTAAGAAACTAAAAACAAAGGGAAAACTAAAACTAAAGCAAGAAGAAAGAGGAAGTAATAATACTTGAGCAGAAATTAGTGCAAGAGAATAGAAGGACAATAGAGAAAATCAATGAAACCTAAAGCTGCTTTTTTGAAAAGATCAGCAAGTTGACAAACATTTAGCTAGACTAACAAAGACAAAAAAGAGAGAAGCTCAAATTACTAAAATGAGGAATAAGATGGGTAATATAAATACCGACCTTATAAAAATGAAATGACTATAAAGAAATACAATGGATAACTGTATGGAAACAATTATTGTAAACTAAATGAAATGGACAAATGCCCAGAAACACTCGAATGAAACTGACTTAAGAAAAAACAGACAGGGATGCCTGGGTGGCTCAGTTGGTTAAGCGGCTGCCTTCAGCTCAGGTCATGATCCCAGCGTCCTGGGATCGAGTCCCACATCGGGCTCCTTGCTCGGCAGGGAGCCTGCTTCTCCCTCTGCCTCTGCCTGCCGCTCTGTCTGCCTGTGCTCACTCTCTCTCTCTCTGACAAATAAATAAATAAAATCTTTTTTTAAAAAATGAAAAAAACAGACAATCTGGGGCACCTGGGTGGCTCAGTGAGTTAAAGCCTCTGCCTTTGGCTCAGGTCATGATCTCAGGGTCCTGGGATCCAGCCCCACATCCGGCTCTCTGCTCAGCAGGAAGCCTGCTTCCTCCTCTCTCTCTGCCTGCCTCTCTGCCTACTTGTGATCTCTGTCTGTCAAATAAATTAGTAAAATCTTTAAAAATATAAAATAAAATAAAATAATTTTTAAAAAGAAAAAACAGACAATCTGAGTAGACCTATAACAAGTAAAGAGATTGAATTAGTAATCAAAAAACCACCACAAAGAAAAGCCCAGGACTAAATGGATTCAAAGGTGAATTCAACCCTATGTTGGAAGAAGAATTGGTGTCTATCTTTCAGAAACTCTTACACAAGTTTTCAGAAGGAAAAAACCCTCCCCAACTCATTTCATGAGAGCAGTCCTGCTCTGATACCAAAACCACGGTCATCACACAAAAATAAACAAAAACAAAACTAAAGATCTTACGAATATAGATGCAAAAATCCAACAAAATACTAACTGACTGAATCCAGCAACATAGAAAAGGATTATACACCATGACCAAGTGGGAGTCATTCCAAGATGCAAAGTTGGCTGAATATCTGATAAGCTGATGTAATACACGATGTTAATACAGTCAAAAACAAAAACCACGTGATTACATCAACACATGCAGAAAAAGCTTTTGACAATGAGAGCGATGGATATATTTAGAACACAGATTGTGATGATGGTTCATGGGTGTATACTTCTCTCCAAATTTACCAGACTATATACATTAAATATGTAGAGCTTTTTGTATGTCAGCCATGCCTCAATAAAGTGGGTTTTGTTTTTTTTTAATACTGATGAGGGGGTGCCTGGGTGGCTCACTTGGTTAAGCCTCTTCCTTCGGCTCAGGTCATGATCTCAGAGTCCTGGGATCAAGTCCCACATCGGGCTCTCTGCTCAGCAGGGAGCCTGCTTCTCCCTCTCTTTGTCTGCCTGCCTACTTGTGATCTCTGTCTATCAAATAAATAAATAAATAAACCTTTAAAAAAAATACTGATGAAAGCCGATTGCTGTTTCATGATTTAAAAAAATAAGATAAAAGGTAATCTCTTCAACCTGACAAAGAGTGTCTTTGAAAAACCTACGCAAACATCACACTTAATGGTGAAAGACCGAATACTTTCCCCTACAATTAAGAAGACAGATGTCCACGCTGACCACATCTATTTAATGTTGTTCTAAAAGCAAATATGTCTGGGCAAAATAAATAAACATCATCAAGATTGTAAAGGAGGAAGTAGGACCATATTTAGAGATAACATGATCTCATATATAGGAAATCCTAAGGAATGCAAAAAAAAAATATTAGAACTCATTAATATGTACAGCAAGATTCAGAATATAAGACCAATATACAGAAACAAGTTGTATTTTCAAACACTGGCAATGAACAATCTGAAAGTGAAATTAAGAAAACAATGTGTTCACAATAGCCTCAAGAAGAATAAAATCCTTCTAAATAAATGTAACAAAATGTGTTAAGATTTATATGCTGAACACTATTTTAAAAATTTATTGAAAGAAATTTAAGAAGACCAAAATCAATAGATATTCCATGTTCATGGATCAGGAGACTTAATACCGTTAAGATAGCAATACTCCCAAATTGATCTACAGATTCAAGGGAGCCCCTATCAAAATCCATCAGGTTTTTCTGCAGAAATTTATAAGCTGATCCTAAAATTCATATGGAGGCACAAGAGACCCACAATAGCCAAGCAATCTTGAAAAAGAAAAAGCTGGGGAACTCACATTCCCAAACTTAGCACTAAGCTATAGTAATCAAGACAGTGCAGTACAACATAAGGATAGATACACAGATCAATAGGATCTGATTAAGAGTCCAAAAATAAGCCCCATGCATCTATGGTGAACTGACTTTTGACAAGGGTGCCAAGATAACTGGATGGGAAAAGAATAGTCTTTTCAATAAATTGTGCCAAGACAAGGTATACACACACCAAAAAATAAAATAAAAAATGAAGCTTGATCCCTATTCCATGCAACATATAAAAATTAATCCAAAATTAACCACAGATGGAAATTTAAGAGCTAAAACTATTAAAATTCTTAAAAGAAATAGAGGATATATTTTCATGACTGAAGATTAGGTAATGGTTTCGTAGGTACAGCACAGAAAGCACAAGCCAAAAGAAAAAAAAAAAAAAAGATCCATTGGACTGCATCAAAATTTAAACTTGTGTCCTACAAAGGATACGATCAAGAGAGTGAAGGTAACCCATAGAGTGGGAGAAAAGATCTCCCAATCACATATCTGCTAAAGGACCTCTATCTAGAATATAAAACCCCACAGTAATATGAATAACTCCATTTTTAATAAATAAGGGATTTTAGAAGCTATTTATTCAAAGATGAAGTGCAAATGACCCGAGCATTAAAAAATACTCAACACTGATTTAAAAAGAAACTCAACAATGTATGTTGTTAGAGAAGCTAAAAACAAAACAGAAAACAACAAGGGTTGACAAAAGTGTGGAGAAATTAGAATCCTCAAGCACTCCTTGAGGTATTATAATATAGTACAACTGTTTTTAGAAACCAAGTTGGCAGTTTCCAAAAATGTTAAACATGGATTTACCCATACAGGTCAGCAATTCTGCCCTTGGTATATAGAAGCGGTAAAAAGAATCAGAAACAGGGACACCTGGTTGGTTCGCCCAGAGGAGCATGCAACTCTGGATCTCAGGGTCATGAGTTCAAGACTCAGGCTGGTTGTAGAGATTACTTAAACAAACTTAAAAAAAAAAAAAAAAAAAGAACTGAAAACACACGCCCACACAAAAACTTGTCCTCAGATGCTCATTAGAGCAAAAAGTGGGAATAATTCAAATCCCAATCAACTCATGAATTGAAAAACAAAAGTCATATGTCTGTACAATGGAATATTATTTATCTATAAAATGAATTAAATACCAACCATCATGCAGCAACACAAACCTTGAAAAGATGATGTTAATTGAAAGGAGCCAGACACAAGAGGTCACATATTTTGGTATGATCATTTATATGAAGTCCCATAACAGGCAAATCCATAGAGGCAGGGTGGACTAGCAGTCGCCACCATGCGGGGACCGGGGAGAACAGAGCATGAGTGTTAATGGGTTTCTTCCGGGAGTAATGGCAATGGCCTGGACCTGGAGAGTAGTGATGGTTGCATAAGTCCAAATATAATAAAAACCACAGAATTGCAGACTTTTAAAAGGCAAGCTTTATGGAAAGTGAATTATTTAGTTGAAAACCTCTAACATAAAGTAGTTTTTTAAAAGATTTTATTTATTTATTTGACAGACAGAGATCACAAGTAGGCAGAGAGGCAGGCAGAGAGAAAGGAGGAAGCAGGCTCCCTGCTGAGGAGAGAGCCTGATGCAGGGCTTGATCCCAGGACTCTGGGATCATGACTTGAGCTAAAGGCAGAGGCTTTAACCCTCTGAGCCACCCAGCCGCCCCCATAAAGTAATTTTTAAGCACACTCAACTCTAGAACTCTACATCATAGATCACAAGAAATGACATTCAGAGGGATTGAATATTTTGTCTATCCCTGGATCATGTATCCAATTTCCTCAATTAAAAAATACTGAAGTCATTCAGGATGAATTATCTTTATTACTTTGTTAGATTTCTCTTTCAAACTGAAAAGGCAACATATACTCTTATCGCCTTTTATTACATACAAAAAAATATCCTAGTGATAAACAAAAACACAAGAGTATTCCTCTTACCTATGACCCTCACTCCTACCACCACATCCACTTGAAGACGATAAATGTTAATAGTTCAATGTCCATGTTCTTCCTTATGCTCCTATCAATGCCCACAAATGAAAATATTCACAGTAAAAGGTTTTTTTCCCTCTGATTTTTTTTTTAGATTTTGTTTATTTATTTAAGAGAGACAGAGAGAGCACAGGCAGGGGGAGCAGCAGAGGGAGAGGGAGAAGCAGATTCCCCGTGGAGCAAGGAGCCTGATGCAGGACTCGATCCCAGGACCCTGAGATTATGACCTGAGCCAGAGGCAGATGCTTAACTGACTGAGGCACACAGGTGCCCCTTGCTCTGATTTTTCTATATACAATTTCTCTCCATCTTACTTCAAGGTGGCCTTTCCTATTGGTCGGTGCATATAAATCTGACTCCTTTTTTCTTTAAAAGATTTTATTTATTTGTTTGACAGAGAGAAACACAGCAAGAGCAGGAACACAAGCAGGGGGAGTGGAAGAGGGAGAAGCAGGCTTCATCCCAAGCAAGAAGTCCTATGTAGAACTGGATCCCAGGACCCTGGGATCATGACCCGAGCCTAAGGCAGTGGCTTAATTGACTGAGCCACCCCGGCGTCCCCCAACTCCTCCTTTTTAATAGCCACACAACATGCCAGAAATATGGACATATCCACAGTTTATCCAACCACTCTCTAGTCATAGCATTCAGGTTACTTCTTTCTTTCTTTTTTTCACTCAATGTATACTTTTATACATAGACTTACAAACCAGTTCTTCTCTTTCTGTTTGGTAAAATTGTTCAGTCCAGGTTTTAAAGATGCAGACCGCATGACTTTGCTTAGAAGAAAAAAAGGTCAAAAGGTTGCACTAAATGTCCTGCTCAGTGGAAATGGGGAAATATATTTATTTCTCAGTTCTGAGTCACAACCCTGTGAATAGGTGAGGTGTTGTTTGCAAATACATAAATGAAACAAAAATTACAAGAGCTCACCAAACAAGACTGTAAGGGCGGCAAAGGATGTGTCACAAGAAACACTGTTTCCTGGTACAGGAAAATCAGCCTCAGAGGAAGGAAGTAGCTCAGGGAAGCAAAGCTGGACCAAGCTTTCTGCTCTGATTGTAAAATTACCCTAGTGACGAAGAATCCAGCAGGGTTCCTGGCTTCAGATTAGATTTCGGGTTAGGCTGAGGTTAGAACCGTGCCTCATTTCCGACCATGGCTCCCCTCATTTAGTACTCCAATTTGCTCCTTTTCTTGGTTGACTGGAACAGGTTTTTCAAGAAGGGAATGTGGATGCCCTGATCCCTGCACCCTTACATATCCAAAAATAGCTTTCTTTTTCTTTTTTTTTTTTAGATTAATTTATCTTAGAGAGAGAGAGAGCACGAGGGGAGGGGCAGAGGGAGAGGCAGCAAGAATCCCAAACAGACCCTTCTGTTGACTGGGTTGAGCCCGAACCAGGGCACGATCCTAGAACCCAGAGATCATGACCTGACCCAAAACCAAGAGTGGAGACCTCCACCCATGCACCACCCAGTACCCTTAAAAATAGATTTCTATTGCCCTCCTACACCAAAGACAACTTGACTTATTTTAAATGCTTGGGTCAGGGTGCCTGGGTGGCTCAGTCAGTCAAGCATCTGCCTTCAACTCAGGTCATGATCCCAGGGTCCTGGATTCAAACCCCGCATTGGGCTCCCTGCTCTGCAGGAAGCCTACTTCTTCCTTTCCCACTCCCTTTGCTTGTGTTCCTGCTCTGGCTCTGTCTCCTTCTGTCAAATAAATAAATAAGGCTTTTTAAAAAATGCTTAGGTCATGGCCTTTTCTTCTCCCAAATCCTGTACATACTGCAGTTTTAGAAGTCTTCAAACTTCCAGTGATTCTGAAGACAATCGATCTTGGCTTCTTTGCTAGTGTCATGAGAGGACGTAAGAAATCCTGAGACTTGTGTGTCCGTGTACACAGAATATAAATACAGGAGACTAAAAACGCATGCTGTCATACTGTCTCATCTGATACACTCTCAGCTCACCCAAGTGGTAAGACAAGAAAGGAACTCCACATGAACTATGCCAACAGTGGCCTGACCATTACCTCAGTAATGGTGAGTCTTGAAGGCACCACAGTAAGGCCACAGCAAATTAGCCAGAGATGATAACGTAGAGATATGATTTGATTCTTCTCTGGCCATCCCACGGGGCCACCCTACCCCCTGTTCCAGAAGACCTCAGACCCTTTGTGGCATCAGCTACTCAGTTTGTCAGAGCGCCACCTACTGGTGCATCAGGGGAGCATAATGGCTTTGCTCTCCTACACGGGAGACTGTTGGGACTTCTTCCTCGTTCTGGCAGGTACCCTAGAGCCACCCCCCACCCCGCCCCCAGATCTTCTCTTCCCTTAGGGTTTCTTGTCAAGTGCAGCAAAAGTGAAATTTATGGAAGGGTTATAGAGGAACTAGGAATCTAAGGGGAGTTTCACCAAGAGGCTTGAAAAGACAAAAATAGAGCCACTCCTAAAATTTCAATGGGCATCAAGGCCCAGGAACTGGGGTGAACGAACAGAAGAAACTGGCTTCCATCTTCATGCTGCTTCATGCTCTGTTAAATTTCCAGCTCCAGGGACACAGCTCTATTCATTTCAGGTTACATCCCCACTTCTTGGCAGGAAAGGATAAAGATTCTGGCCCGATACTTTGCTGTGCCGACTCTCATGGGGAAGAGACAATTCCTCCAAACAGTATCAGGGTGCTATTAGCCAAAAACTTCTCAATATGTCTCTCCAATGTGTAGTTAAATTGCCTTTTCCAAGTGGACATTTGTAGGATTTTTAAAACTTGTGTAATACAAAATTTTCTCTTTGGCTATACCTACATATGGATCTCTTCTATTTTTATCTGAACTACAGCAAGCCCCTTCAGCCTGTGTACTTCAATTTTATTCCAACCTTTATTATTACTTTTAACTCCTAGTCATGGTGTCCTCCCTAGGAACACTTAGTATTCATGCATTAGACTTCTGCTCACATTTTGATCTTCTGTCTCCTTTTGCTTGTGCTTTCTTTCTGCATCATAGAAGAACTTCTCAACTCTGTCCTCACATAACTGATTTTGATTCACATATAACCAATCATGTATTGGTTATGTTATTATGCTCTCATTTTACTTGAAAGTCTTCCATACAGTATTACTATAGGTTCTAAACAATGTCCTATAATTTTCTTCTGGATCCTTGAGGCTCTTCAGAGACAGAAAACTGCTTTGAAGTTCCAGGAGACTCTCCCCGATCCTTTGCTCTGCAGTAATTTTTAATGGACCCATATTTTGTCTGATTGATGGTTACTTGTTCTCAAATGAGGGAATATCTTTGCAGACTCATTGGGAGCCAACCAAGTAGCCATTTGCTCCTGATCCCACTCTCTGTCTACTCAGATATCAATCAAATAACTTACCAAAGTCTGTAACTAAAAGACAGACTGATGTGCCCAGTTCAAAGCTTATTTCCTGGACAGTCATCTCAAATAACAACCTACTAGTGAGGTAGTGCCTTTCCCTACTGCCACCATCCAGCACAGTCTGATAAACTTCATTGTGATATAAAATCATACTTCCCAGCAGTATCACCTAGTATCTGAGCCCTGTGTTTTGGAAAATCTCATGCTGGCCCTCTTTTTGTTGTACCCCCCTCCCCAGTAAGGAAATCTGCAAGACCAAGGCCAGGTGCCCACCTAGAGCCTTTCTAGACCATGTTTATATATTCAGGAGTCTGGAATTACCCACCTGAACAGCCCAAGCCTGCTTGGGGAGCCTACACAGGCCTCATCCACAGGTCCATCCTTCTGAGGGTAAACCATGCCCCAAGTATGTGCCCTTGAAGGGTCAGGGGCAGCTGTTTGCAGAGGCTCTGGACATCCTGGCTGGTGTATCCTCATGCATGTACTCAAGGCAGCGAGAGAAGGGAAGGGAGTCCAGCTGGGGAGCAAATGAACTTGAGGCTAACTTTCTCCAAATCACCCATATTTCAGCACTGGAGCCAAGGAGTTTAAAAACTATATTTGATCCTGGCATTCCAGATTATTTTGAAGGCATACCTGTCAAGGTAAATAACAGAACTTATTTTATCTTGATTTATATTTTTTTAATAATTTAGACATATGGTACACAGGCTTCCATTTCTATTCCTTGCTTCAGATCCTGCAAATATTAGGGACGGCCTAGTAACTGGCTTCCAAGGCTCTTTCGACCTCTACGCCTCCCACAGAGAAGCAACTCTATTTAGAAACAGGTTAGTTCCAGAGACTATAAGTCTATCAGTAATTAGAAAGTAACCAAGAAGGACACAAGCTTGCACACCTTAGATGAATGACCATTAGTGTGTGAGGTGGCCTATTATTATACATCTATATTAAAAATCTGTTTAGGCAGGTTTCAATCTTCTTCATTTCCCGTTCATTATTGTCCCTTGCATACACATAATGCTTTAAATATTTTGAATGATTTGCTACTTGTCTATCAAAACATGTTAGTATTCAACAATTACCCCATATTTACATAGAGAACCTGTCTTCTCTCACCATTTCAAAATTTGTAAAATTACCTTGATTTCCATATTCATCATAATAATCGTATGCCTCTTCTTACCAGAAAACTTAACACTCTCTTTGCTTTTGTGCTTTCAGATATGACTGTATAACAACTTTTATAAAACATCTCTACAATCAGCGGACCTGGCCTATAGGATAATATATTACAGGAGGACTGACACCAAAATGCCTGCTCACATCTTCTTTCTCTGTTGCCGGCCAGCAAAACTGACATGGTTGTTTGTGTCTGGAGAAATCTATCATAGAGTTGAGAAGTGGCTAATTCATGGTGCAGCTTGGATTTAATGAAAAAAATCTAATTTCTTTATTCTTATCTATAACCAATCTGGTCTTCCTACCATAATTTCCCATTACTGGTTAGCAGAAGAAAATTAACTAAATGTCCAATTTAAAGTTCAGTTCAATCCAATAATTATATTGTCCCATTAGGTAGGGTCAACAAACACTTGATTGCTCAGATGGCTTCCCTTTCCTTGGTTCTCCCTAGCTGCCATCCAGGTAGATAGGAGAAAAGACCCTTCTATGCCTTACTTTGCTTACTTGCTTACTTAGAATTCAAATACCTTTTAAAAAATAATCAAATTTTTATTAGGCCATACAAAAAGTTTCTTTGCAAATTGGAAAGATGTGTATTTGAATGCCCAGCAGGCATTATATGCCACAGCTACACACACATCTACAGTTGATACTGATAATAACAGAAGACATTTAACCTAAGCACCTCCATCTAGGGAATGAAGAAATTACATCTCTGAGATGGGTACTCCATCTGTGGGTGAGGAAATTACAACCTTGTGATGTAACCATTTTTTGTCCTTAAATGTTTCCTATGTCTTTTTTACCTCTCAGTATGCAGCTCTGGCAGCAAACTCTGCCAGCAACTAACACTTTCTCTTTGTTCTGCTTTTTAAGGCAGAAGGCAACACTAATACAACTTTCTTTCAAATGTTGCTTATAACTGAAACAATGTCTTATAAGAAAAAAATAGTTGCATCAAAGTTAATGATAGATCTGCTCTTATTCACTTGTATAAATACATATTCAGCCTCTGACCTAATACCTTAGTAATTCTTAAAATATGTGTTTCCATGTTTTACCAAAGAAACACCACATGTGGCTTAAAAAATGAACTTACAGGGACGCCTGGTGCCTCAGTTGGTTAAGCGGATGCCTTCGGCTCAGGTCATGATCCCCACATCCTGGGATCGAGTCCCACATCGGGCTCCTTGCTTGGCAGGGAGCCTGCTTCTCCCTCTGCCTGCCACTCTGTCTGCCTGAGCTCGCACTCACTCTCTCTCTCTAAAAAATAAATAAAATCTTTTTTAAAAAAATGAACCTAACTGAGGGGGGTGGGGGGAAGAGGGGTTGGGTGAGGGGGGTGGGGTTACATCATATGTTTAAATAAAGCTTAAATAAAGTAAAAAAAAAAAAAGTAAAAAAAAAAATGAACTTCCACGAAAAGCAATAATATCCTACCCTTCGTCTCATCTCTTTTTCAACCATTTCTGGCTTTGATGATACCAGTAATTACTCCCCTATCTCTAAATAATGTGCTTGTCTCACAGTTTCTTGATTTATTAATGTGGTTCACTATTGATTCACCACCATGAAAAGTGAATATTTTACTATCTCAATTACCTCTTCTCCATCCCTCTCCTCCCAATTTTTCATATTTTAGTTTAATTCTTCTACTGACAATCTTTATTCATGTGGGCGTGATACTTTAAATAATAAATTTAAACCTCTCATCCTCATTTCACACACTCTGAATGTATCTCTTGACACCCTCTCAGGTAAAGATATTAGCAGCTCTATCCTTCCCCTCCTTTCCTACCTTTCCACCCCCTATCTTTTGTCAACCATGTATTTTGCTTTTAACGATCAATTATATTCAAAATTCATATGATTTTTGATTGTGCAATTATATTTAAGGATAGGAGACTAGGTAACCAATGAAAATGTTGTCTACTGTTCTTTTATTATTATTATTAACATATAATATATTATTTGTTTCAGGGAAATAAGCCTGTGAATCATCAGGCTTACACAATTCACAGCACTCACCATAGCACATACCCTCCCCAGTGTCCATCACCCAGCCACCCCATCTCTCCCCTCACCCTTGCCTACTGTTCTAACTGTAGTTCTGACCCCTGGTAGGTCTCTCCCACTAATAGGACAGCTGACCGGAAACTCTGTGTGTATCAGTGGAGCCTGACAACTAGTTGACTTTATTTTTTTTTTAAGATTTTATTTATTTGACAGAGATCACAAGTAGGCAGAGAGGCAAGGGAGAGAGAGTGGAGGAAGCAGGCTCCCTGCTGAGCAGAGAGCCCGATGTGGGGCTCGATCCCAGGATGCAGGGCTCAATCCCAGGACCCTGGGATCATGACCCGGGCCGAAGGCAGAGGCTTAACCCACTGAGCCACCCAGGCGCCCCAACTAGTTGACTTTAGAGGGGACAGTTAGGGTACTAGTCATGGGCATCTCCAAATGCCAGTCGGGATTTAGCTTGCACATACTTCAGTCACTATAGTAATAAAGCCTATGTTGATACAAGGTATCATGATGTCACACCAGTAGTGCTTAATACCCCACTTCCCAATGTCCTATAAAATATGCAGCAAAAGGGGGCACCTGGGTGGCTCATTTGGTTAAGCATCTGCCTTCAGCTCAGCGTCCTGGGATCGAGCCCCGCATCGGGCTCCCTGCTCAGCAGGAGCCTGCTTCTCCCTCTCTTCCCCACTTGTACTCTCTCTCACTATCTCTGTCAATATCGGTCTCTCTTAAATAAATAAATAAAATCTTTAAAAAATATATGCGACAAAAAAGGAAAGGACTATATTGGTAATAGTACTATAACAAGTGATAAGAATAAAACATTCACAAAAGGGGAGCTGCATCGTCAATAGAGATGAGCTGGGAAACACAGCACTGGGCTTCAGCAATCGACACGGGCTCGCACAGAAAGCAGAAAGAGGCTCTGGTCTGTTCCACCGCCAGGCACAGAAAGTCTCCACTGACCATGAGATAACAGACCTCCCACTGCTACACACAAACTCTCTTTTTGAACTGGTGGGTACGAAGTCCTTCCATTCCCCCTTCACCATGTACACTATGACACTTGTTGATCGACTGCAGCCGCTATCAAGATTAGGGAAGGTAACACGTCTACCTACACTAAGCCAAGCCAGGTGGCCAACATCAGCAGCCCATATCACCAAAATACATCCTATAACCCACGTGCACTTAGATGATCCTGAAACACCATCCCATGTACACGGTCAGGGAGGATGCAGATGCAGAGATCCGGGTGTCGTGGGCATGACACCTACTCAAGAGTCTTTAATGAAGTGACTGTTTTAGTCTGTTCAGGCTGTTACAACAAATTACCACAGGCTTGGTGGCTTACACAGAACAGAAATTTAGGTTTCTTGCAGTTCTGGAAGCTGGAAGTCTGAGATCAGGGTCCCAGCCCTTCTCCAGGTAGCAGGCCACTGCTTCCTAGTTGTATCCTCAAGTGGCAGAAGGGACAAGAGAGCTGTCAGGGGCCTCTTTTTTTTTTTTTTTAAGACTTTATTTATTCATTTGACAGAGATCACAAGTAGGCAGAGAGGCAGGTGGGGCGGGGGGGAGCAGGCTCCCCGCCGAGCAGAGAGCCCGACATGGGGCTCGATCCCAGGACCCTGAGATCACGACCCGAGCCGAAGGCAGAGGCTTCAACCCACTGAGCCACCCAGGTGAGGGGCCTCTTTTATAAGAGCCCTGCTCCCATCCATGGGGGCTCTACCCTCATGACTTAATTACCCCCCCAGGGGCCCTACTTCCTAGTATCATCACATGGGATTACAGTTTCAACAGATAAATTCTGAGGGGACACAGTCAGTCAATCGCAGTAATCGTGCATTACATACAAAAGAATTAGAATATTAGAACTAGAAAAGGCAAAGACATTTTTTTTTTTTGCAAAGACATTTCTAATAACAAAAATTACTAGCTGAAACTTCTGTATGAGAAGTTAAAAACCACCAAAGCCCCTTGGCTTCAGGAAAGCCCTCCTCAGAATGATGTTGCCTCAAAAAGACAAGCCCCGGGGCACCTGGGTGGCTCAGTGGGTTAAAGCCTCTGCCTTCGGCTCAGGTCATGATCCCAGGGTCCTGGGATCGAGCCCCGAATCGGGCTCTCTGCTCCACAGGGAGCCTGCTTCCTCCTCTCTGCCTGCCTCTCTGCCTGCTTATGATTTCTGTCTGTCAAAAAATAAATAAAAATTAAAAAAAAAAAAAAAGACAAGCCCCCAGACAACGTGCAGTGTCCTCTTTCTGCTGCAGAGGGAAGGGGAGGACTGGTCTCTTCAGTGCCAGCTGCAGGCTTGAAGAGAGCTGGACTATTCAAACCACACCGCTGTTTCTGGGCCAGTGAACAAAGTGACCACCCTCCGTCACAGCAGGTTGATGGTGAGGTTAAAAACTTCTATGACCCAGAAGACTGGGCCTGTTTCCCTGTGTTTCCTATATGAGTCAGACTTTAATGAGTAAGAATTAGTGAAATAAACATAATCAAGGCTTGCCAAGCTCGGTAATTCTGGAGAGAGACTTTTTGGGAAAGATACAAATGGTAGTTTTCCGCTTCCCAGCTATGGCACAAACTTCTTTACATCCGAGAGGGGTAACTTTATTCCCTTCTACACACATAAGATTTTAGTCATCGTCTCCTTCCTCAGAATATCTCTGAAGGGGTTCAGAGTATGCCACCCCAAAATATACCACTCCAGAATAAAAATTTTGAGCTTGAAGGCAACTGAGAAGAAACAGACACAAGAAAAACTCTGCAGTCCCCATACCTACAAGAAAGGGTAGGATGATTCTTAATTACCAGAGTCAACTCTAGACTTGTATCAATCCAGAGATGACAGCAAAGCAATCTAATAACAAACCTTGCTTAAAAAAAAAAAAAACACTTATCTTCCATAAATTTCCCCTACATATTTACCTTCCCACAATTTGCCTTCCCTAGAAGACCAAAATTCCCTTGAGCTTGTTGCTTTGTCTTGTCACTCCTCTACAAATTCATTGCCTTTTGCTAAGATGCTCTATAAGCCCAAGTTCTTACCATCCCTTTGAGGTATTCATCAGTGAGCTCTCCCATGTGTTTGCTCAGATGTGTGCATTAATAAACTTCTGGCTGTTTTTATCCTTTTATCTCTTTTTTGTCAGTCTAATTTGTAGAACCCCAGTCAATGAACCTGAGATAGGTAAAGGAAGTTTTTTCCTTCACTACCTCTTCCTCCCATCTTTCATGTCCCTCCTGCTAAACAGAATTGATCATTATCATTGTCTCACTAACTTTCCAGCCCAGAACTGGCAACTGTGTGTCCAGGGCAGGCCCATGGCTCCTGAATAGCGCTGCATGGTATCAGTGGCAGGGTTCCAGGACATGGGGGTCACCTGTTTGAGGCTGTCTGCACATGCAGAATCAAGAGTAGAGCCCACAGTACCAGTGATTTCTTAATGTCAGATTTTTAAAATCCATCTCTTTCGCATTTTATTTACTTTTTTTAATTGTTATTTACTTTTAATTATACAAGTGAGCACAAATACATTCTCACAGTAACTATATTAAATGTTGAACCTTGAAGAGGTAGGAGGGAAAAATATATATATATTTAATGTTACACATAGATAGCTCCTTCCCAGAACCGCTAATCCCAGTCCCTCTGCAGCAGACACCAGCATTACCAGTTTGTTTTGAATCCTTCTGACCACATTTCCATACACAGATACTCCTACAGTCCAACTTATCAAAATACATAGTTTCCTTTTGTTGTTGTTGTTGTTACTTTACAGAAATGACAGCAAACAATGCTTAAGGATCTGTGACCTTCCTTTTGTTCACTCAACAGTATGTTTCAGATACTGCTCGTGCAACTTTACAGACCTACAGATCTACCTTATACTCTACACCTATTGCATAACATTACTGTATGTTCCCATTATCTATGAGAGCATCCCCCTATTGAAGGCTATTGAAGCTATTTCCAATTTTTTATTATTATAAATAATGAAACAGAATAGCTCATTTATTTTGTTACAATAAATTCCAAGAATTAAAATTTCTGGGCAGAAGATATACACATTCAGAAGTTTAATATGGTTTTAAACCTCTCTCAGCTTAGTTTTGGGAATAATGAGCAAGGAGCTATGAAATGGACAGAGGTCTAAGGAACTCAACTGTGACAGGTCTAAGACAACTCAGACTGCCATGGTAGGCAGAACCTGTTCCCTTGAGGGTATCTGTGATGGGATACTCAGTGGATTTTTTAAAACACTCAATGGACAAAGGATACTCAAAGCTGATTTGATAGAGTTGGACATGGACATGGAATTCATTGGTAACGATGTTGCTAGTCACTGGCAGCAACAAACTCACCTCCACTCGGGGATCCATTCTGATGCTGCAACAATGATAAAGGCATTCCTGGGAAAGTAGATGTGGACACCACCTAGGTCCTGCAGAGGGGGAAATAAGGATTTTTTTTCAGTCTCTCACTCGAGAAATAGCTGATTCATGGATACAGGTGATGATCTGAGTGCAGCGAGTATAGGCTGTTAAGGACCTTGAGAAAGCATATAGACCCCCCCACACACAGCCTGATACAGCTCAGGGAATTAATGTCCAGGGCTTGGCTGAACTCTTATGGGTAATGAGTCCTGCCATTGTAAAATTAATTAAACTATCAAAAATGATACATAAGCCATCAGCTGCACACTCAATGGAATAGTATTAAGTCCCTGATTATGACTCGAATGTGGACACGTTTAGCCAGGATGGGAAAGGCTCCTCACCTTAACTATTTTTCCCAAATGCATGCCCTCCATACCTACTATGTGTTCCACTCATGGAAGTATAATAAGCACAAACCAGTCAGTGAATGAATTGTGGAATGGTATCCTATTCACATAAAGGTGCACAATTTAGACAAAAGACACATTTTCATGTAAGCTCAACAGTAGCTTTTATCCAGGACCGTTGAGGTGGTGGATGTGGAAGGTTAACTGTAACTGTGACTCCACAGTTCAACTAAAGAACATTCGGGGCCATCTCCACCTCTTGACATTAGCTGGTCATATGATAAAGCTTACAGACTGGGCTTAAGAGTGTCCTCCCACTCACCAGCATGAAGAGAAGAATACACAAAAGCTTCTTGGCCCTTCTTTACCTACTTGCCATGTAATCATAATGTTTTTGAATTACTGCACGTGAAGTCAGAAGGGATTCTAGCTGCACAGATTGAACATATACACACCCAGGAATTTAACGCTTGTCCCATGAAGATCTCCCATTCCTTCCTTTAGCTGTGCCATCTGAAAGATTGCTCAAAGTTTAGATAGTTCTTTCTTGTTTGCTTGTTTAAAGTTCAGATAGTTCTGAGGAAGACCGTGGCTTGGAATTCCTCAGGTAAAACCCTAAAGCTTGCATTCCACCAGTCCTCATCATAGCTTATGAATCAAAGGAAATGACAGCCCCCCCGGACCCTGGCTATGTTCTACAGAGCGCCTTGTGAACACAGACCCTTGGTATATGTATTAGAGCCTGGGACCCACACTAGCCACAACCATCAGCTTGCTTTGTTGGTTGCACAAGAAAACAATCTGGAGGAAGTCTGTTCCAACCATGGTTGGTGTTTGACCATCTAGAACCACAAACACATCCACGATTTTCACCATAAACATTTTCGCCACAAATAATTTCTCTGCAAGACTAATTGGTCATAAGGCAATTTGGCCATCAACGTTAAGTGGTCAACAGTTGGTTTCATGTCTCCGCCAACAAATCAACTCCCCTTCGGCAGAGTTAACATACTGAAGCTAGTTGTCGGGTTGGCTTCATGTCTCCGCTGACAGAGTTCCAATTTTTGTATTATATAAACCTCGGCTAGCCTTCATAACTGTCTACCTAGTGACAAGTAGACATGGCCATCTTAAAATAGTGATAACAACTACATATATAGGGACTTCATAGAAAACATGGTGATAAAATGTATTGGAAGGGTGGAAACAGAGAGAGTAAAGCCAGAGCACCTACCAAATTAGAAAATTACATACCAGCGGCAATGATAACCCAGCTCAGTTACAAATGAATGACAGCATTAGCACTGGCCTATTTCCCATGCAACTTTGGAATGTCCAACTACAGACACGTAATAACAAGCCCAGAAGGAACAAGTGTACAAAGGCCTTCATGATGTAATACAAAGCTCAGACACAAATGATACAAGAAGAAGTTAATCATAAAATTTATTTTTTTCATGTCTCATTACGTCCTCTTTAATGTCCCCCTCTTATTTTTCATTATTTTATCTTCTATGGCAAAATCGCCTCACAGCCCATCAGTTAGACACTGAAAATGCATGCAGCAACGATGTCTATGGCAGAGTTGTACAGCAAAATGACCTAGAACCTATATAACAACCAAAAATGTAATGTTTATCTTGTTGCTCATGGCAAACTCTGAACTTGCTCAGGACAAGGAAGATGCACAGGCTACTGAAATGAAGGGAGAATCGCTCTTTTGACTCTTCCTTCATACTGAGATAAGGATCCTGCAGGAGGAAACTATGGGGGGGGGGTTGTATTTATTTATTTTTTTAATTTTTTTATTAACATATAATGTATCATTTGCCCCAGGGGTACAGGTCTGTGAATCACCAGGTTTACACACTTCACAGCACTCACCATTGCACATACCCTCCCCAATATCATAACCCAACCACCCTCTCCCTATCCCCCTCCCCCCAGCATCCCTCAGTTTGTTTTGTGAGATTAAGAGTCTCTTATGGTTTGTCTCCCTCCTGATCCCATCTTGTTTCATTTTTTCCTTCCCTACCCACCAAACTCCCCACTTTGCCTCTCAAATTCCTCATATCACGGAGATCATATGATAATTCCCTTTCTCTGACTGATTTATTTCACTCAGCATAATATCCTCTAGCTCCAACCACGTCATTGCAAATGGCAAGATTTCATTTCTTTTGATGGCTGCATAGTATTCCATTGTATGTATGTGTGTGTGTGTGTGTGTGTGTGTATATATATATATACCACCTCTTCTTTATCCATTCATCTGTTTGTGGACATCTAGGCTCTTTCCATAGTTTGGCTATTGTGGACATTGCTGCTGTAAACATTCGGGTGCACATACCCCCTTCAGATCACTACATTTGTATCTTTAGGGTAAATACCCAGTAGTGCCAATTGCTGGGGCATAGGATAGCTCTATTTTCAACTTTTTGAGGGACCTCCATGCTGTTTTCCAGAGTGGCTGCACCAGCTTGCATTCCCACCAACAGTGTAGGAGGGTTCCCCTTCCTCCACATCCTCACCAGCGCCAGCGTTTGTTGTTCCCTGACTTGCTAATTTTAGCCATTCTTACTGGTGGGAGGTGGTATCTCACTATGGTTTTGATTGGTATTTCCCTGATGCCAAGTGATGTGGAGCACTTTTTCATGTGTCTGTTGGCCATCTGGATGTCTTCTTTGCAGAAATGTCTGTTCATGTCCTCTGCCCATTTCTTGATTGGATTATTTGTTCTTTGCGTGTTGAGTTTGATT